>JADRCD010227637.1:0-11664 GCA_019843815.1 Montemys delectorum
GTTTTTTTTTTTTTTTTAGTTTTTTGAGACAGGGTTTCTCTGTGTAGCCTTGGCTGTCCTGGTACTCACTCTGTAGACCAGGCTGGCCTCGAACTCAAAAATCTGCCTGCCTCTGCTTCTTAAGTGCTGGGATTAAAGGCGTGCGCCACCACTGCCCGGCCAAGCTCTTATTTCTTAATTTGATTCATAGTTGATGCTGCATTTGTAAAATACATATATTTGGTGGTGGTGGTGGGGGGGGGGTGAGATGCACATGTGTACAGGTACTCTCAGAGTCCAGGAGAGGGCGTTGGGTTCTCTAGGTAGTTACAGGCTATTGTGAGCTTCCTGACAGGTCCTCTGGAAGAGCTGGAAGCACACTTAATCGCTAAGCCACCTCTCTGGCCCCCCTCCTCCCTTCCAGACTTGAGACAGCTCAGGCTGGCTTTGCACTTACCAGTAATCTTGTTGCTTTCCAGATCTGAGATTATAGATATGTGCTGTCATACCTGACACTCTTTTGCTTTCAGAGCAGTTTCTTTTCCTTTAGATTCTTCTTCATGCTCATAAAAATACGGAAGGTTTCAGGAATTTGCATGTCATTCTTGTGCAGGGGGCCGTACTCTGAAACATTCCAATTTTACATATGTGTCATGCAAGTAGGCATTCCCTTTTTCTTTTTAAAAAAGATAAAAAAAAAAAAAAAGCCAGACATAGTTTGGACAGAAAGTTGCAAGCCAGAAGAGACAGTGTAGTAAGACTTCATCACAAAACGAACAAATCAACAAGCTAATGGAAATTGTGAGAGTTTATTCCAAAGAAGAAATGAGAGGATTAGATGACCAGGAAAGGCAAACATTCAAAGGCTCAAAGTACATTTAGTCTTGCAAAATATTGATGATTTGCCTTCTAGACCCTTCCACTTTGCTGTCAAACCACCAAGTTTTCATTTCTTTATAGGCAATCTACAGGTTCTCCCTGGAAGGTTTCTAGGGACCTTTGTGTAGTTCTAGGGATCAAACCCAGAGCTGCAGGCATATGAGGCAAGGCATCTGTCAGAGCTATATCCCCAACCCAACTTTTTACTTCTTTTTTTGGGGAGGGAGATGAACATCTGGGCATTCCTTGGATATAGCACACTTATGGGAAAAGGCTGTTGGCATTGCTCACTCTATCATGTAAAAGCAAGAATCCTACAAAATCTAAAATGCTAACAAGATGTCTAAATCTACTAAAAAACCAGTTGCCTCAAAAGGTTTTAAAATTATTGATTTATTATATACGTGGATTAGTCTGGATTCTCAAGAGGAAGAGAACCTAAATATTTATATTTATTAATGATTATGTTAAATTATCTATGGAATATATATGTATATATATGTATATACATACATACATACACACACATATATATATGTATATATATACATATATATATGATTTATTAGAGTGGCTTACAGGCAGTGGTCCAGCTACTCCAACAATGGCTGTCTACCAATGGAAGGTCCAAGAATCCTGGAATTGTTCAGTCCATGAGGCTGGATTACTCTGCTGGTCTTCAGTCTACACTGGAATCCCAAAATAGGCTCTAATGCCAGTGTCTTAGTTAGGGTTTTAGTGCTGTGAAGAGACACTATGACAGAAGTGACTCTTCGAGACAGGGTTTCACTATGTAGCCCTGCTGTCCTGGAACTCACTTTGTAGACCAAGCTAGCTTCAACTCAGAAATCTAAATCTGCCTGCCTCTGCTTCCCAAGGGCTGGGATTAAAGGCATGCACCACCAGCTACTAGCAACTCTTATAAAGGCAAACATTTCACTGGGGCTGACTTACAATTTCAGAAGTTCAGTCCATTATGATCATGATAGAAAGCATGGCAGCCTGCATGCTGGAGGAAGATGTGAGAGCCTTAATCCAAAGGCAGCAGGAGAGACTGTGGAGCTCAAACACTTCCTCGAGTCCTCTATGCCTGCCTACGCAATGACAACGCCACACCTAGTCCTAGTCCAACAAGGCCACACCTCCTAATAAGTGCCACTTCCCATGAGCTAAGCATATTCAAACCAGTAGATAGTGTGGTTCAGATCAAAGGTGGATCTTCCACCTCAAAGATCCAGATTATGGATATTCCTACTTTAAATCCCTCACAGGTTTAGCCAGCCATTGGGGTTTTAGTTCCAGATATAGTCAAGTTTACAACCAGGGATAGCCATGGCAATATGTGTGTAGGAACCTGTGCCATGGAGTGTGAAGGTCAAACGACAACTTGCAGTTATGGGTTCTCTTTTTACCATGTGGGCCCCTGAGATGGAACTCAGGTCACCAGGCTTGACAGCAGGTACCTTTACTTGCTAAGCCATTTTGCTGGCCCCAGAAGGTCTTTTCGTTTCAGCTCCTAAAAGTTTCAATTTCAGTGACTTAGAAAATTTCTGTTCCAATTTTAAAGTCTTATTTTTGCTTGTTGGTTATTTGGAAATTAAACCTACAGTCTTTTGTTTTGTCTTGTTTTGTTTTGTCTTGTTTTGTATCTTCCTTGGTTTTGTTTTTGACAGTTTCTCCGTGTAGCTCTGGCTGTCCTGGAACTCACTCTGTAGACCAGGCTGGCCTCAAACTCAGAAATCTGCCTGCCTCTGCCTCCTTGAGTGCTGGGATTAAAGGCGTGCGCCACCACCGCCCAGGGAACCTACAGACTTTGACAGGATAAGCAACTAGGGGTGGAGTCTAGGGTATTGTGCAGCTAGGCTGGTTGTCTGTCAATACATCTTCAGTCCTACAGAGAAATTTGAGTAGGCTATTGGTCATCTCATATTTATTTATGTATTTATTTATTTTTGGTACTGTATCTTTGTATACTATTTTTAAATTTAAGTGAGTGTATGTGTATGTGAAGGTAAAAAGACAACCCAGGGGAGTTGGATCTCACTTTTCACCAGGTGACTTCTAGGGATGTAAGGCAAATCCCTCATGCTTGCAGGCAAGCGCCTGAGCAATCTCACTGGACTTGTCCTATTTAAAGGTGGCACTAAAGCGAAGGGCAGAGCCCAACACACCAGATGGAGGAGAAGGAACTTGCCACTAGGGGCGCCGCATGCCGGGGGTTTTTCTAATCGAACGCAGCGCCAGGGGGCGGGAACAACCGTTACCCCGCCCCCTTCATCTGCGGCGCCCTGTGATTGGAAGGAGAAACGATTACTACAGCAGCGCCGTTGGAGTGGGCGGGAGAAGAGGGCCGGCCAAAGGTGACGCCGTGGCTGCGGAGGTGCGGTGCTCCGCGGCGCTCCGGGCGGTGGATGGCGGCAGGATGGAGCGCGAGGGGAGCAGCGGTGGCGGCAACTCAGCCGGGCTCCTGCAGCAGATCCTCAGCCTGAAGCTCGTGCCGCGAGTGGGCAACGGGACCCTGTGCCCCAACTCCACTTCGCTCTGCTCCTTCCCAGGTACGCCCCGCCCCGCGCCTGCGCACTGCGCACCTGTCGCCTGCCTCCCAGGGTGAGGCCGAGGCAGCCCTGGAATCGCACTTGGGGAGACCGCTGTCCAGTCCTAGGCACTGCTCGTATACTTCCTCTGAGAGCCTGTGTGCTGACCCTGCCCTCTGACTCTGTCCTACATCCATCTTCCCACCAGCTTGTCTATGGAGGACTCACTTGCTCAAACCTGTTGCGGGTTCCCCCACCCGCACTTTGAGGAACTTAAGACACAACTTCTAAATTGCTCTCAGCTCTTATCCGAGCTTCGTCGCCTTATGCCAGGAGGGCTTTTAAAGTTACACTTACATTGTAGAACTGCTACAATTCAGAAAATTGTGGAGAAGAGAATGACCCCCTGAGATCATTAATAAAGGCCTTCAGGGGGAGGGCATGATTACTTGCTTTGGATTTTTGAAGGCAAGATGACAGAGGTGGGAGTGGGGTGAGGGGATTAGGACACTGCAGCAAAGAGAAACCGGCCTAGTGACGTTGTAAAACTCGACGATGGGTGGGATTGCTAACTGCAACCTTAAGCCAGACATCTGTGAGGCTCAGATACTGGGCAGCGACTGCCAGGCGCCTCTCCGTGGACACCTGGGACCTGCCTGTGTAGTAGCTGACAAGGTGATTATCTTTTTGTTTTGTGGCAGCTGAAGATGTTAGCTTGTGATCCTGCCCACAAGGAGAGTCTGGAAGATCAGATTGTTTCCCGAAGTATTAGTGTCACACCTGACAGTGATTACAAATAAATACATATATAAATAAACAAATCTGACAGTGATTACAAATAAATAAGCACACACACACACACACACACACACACACACACACACACATATCATTCTGCTACACCCTCTCCAAAAGATGAAGGGCTCATACTCTCCTAGGATTCAATCCGTCTGTTCTTACTCATTTTCTTATTTCTTATTTCTTATTTCTCCAACTGTTTGGGGAATTTTCAAACCTGAGAAAGTGAAACACAGAATAACAAGTCTTCACTTGCTTAAAAGCTGAGGCTCAGTAGGCAGTTGTGAGACCGTCACCAGTGGAGTTAGGCAAGCCTAGATGGCAGGCTACTTTAGACTATTGGACCACAGTTGTAGATTTAGCTTGTATTGATAGGAATCTCATTATGCAAAGCAGAACTATTCTGACTCTTACTGTCTTGGTCACATCAATGTACATGTGTGTACACATCACATTTTAACTTCCCAGTACTGCAGAAGTCAAGACACTTTATGATTCTTAGGCTCAAAACTTCTGAACAAGGGGCGTGTCCTGTCACAGCGACCTCCAGATCACACCACTTCTTAAATCCATAACACAGATAAAGTAATGTTATGTTTTTCTTTTTCTTTTGTTTTGTTTTGTTTTTGAGACAGGGTTTCTCTGTACAGCCCTGGCTGTCCTGGAACTCACTCTGTAGACCAGGCTGGCCTTGAACTCAGAAATCCACCTGCCTCTGCCTCCCAAGTGCTGGAACTAAAGACGTGTGCCACCACGCCCGCCAAGTAATGTTATTTAAACAGGCCTTATTTAAATTTTTCTCCAGTTAACCAAATAGTTTTTTCTTTTAAAAATATTATTTTAAATATGTGCATCTGTTTGGGAATGTGGACATGGGATTACAGGTGGCTGAGCTATCTAACCTGGTTGCTGGGAATCAAACTTGGGTCTTCTGAAAGAGCAGCAATCACTCTTGACCTCTGAGCTGTTTCTCCTTTGTGGTTTTTCATTTTGTTTCTGTTTTTATTTGATGAGAGAAAGAGTTGTTTTACGAAGAAAGAGAAAAGACAGCTGGCCTGTGAGCTGAGAAAAAGAGAGCCCTGTCAGAAGTCTTGCTTAAGTCCAGATGATAATCAAGAGTCAGACATTGCCAGGTGTGGAGGCTCACAACCCTAACCCCTGGAGTCATAAACAGTCAGATATCCACATAGCATGTTCCAGGCCGGCCAGAGCTACGTAATAATAGAACCATACACTGAATCGGGTTGTCCTGACTTTTTGGTCTCCTTTACCCTAGCACTGCTCTTCAGTTTTACTTCAGCTTTTTGTTTTTCATTTTGATACCGACTTGGAACTCTCTGGCAACTGGACTCAGGTCCTCTGGAAAAGCAGCAACTGCTCCCAACTGCTGAGCCATCTTTCCAGACTCTCCCCTAATGCTAATGTACATTATGTATTTGAGTTTTACTCCTGCTATGCCTATGAGACTTAAGAGTACCATTTACCAGGACTCATTCCTTCATCAGGTTGCCCTTCTGGCCGGTGTGGGCTCCAGACTGGAGGTATAAATGTGGATAGGATAGATCACAATGTACTAGTCACAAGGCTAATGCAGAACAGATAGCTCTTGACCTCAAGTTGACCAGAGTGCATCGTAAACACACCTCTCCCTGCAGTGTCTCATCTTTATTTGGAATTCTGATTATAATGGGCACTTGAAGTTTTCCCCCTGGTTTGAGACACTAAGGCTCTCTTACAAGGAATCTTATTCAGGGTCCTGAGCCTGATTCCCTTTCTGTGTTGGTCACACAGGAAAGGTTACTTGTACTTTATGCTAACTCATGGCAGATCGTTGCCCTAAAATATTCCGTGGTTTCTCTGCACTAAAAAGCTTTCAATTGATTTTTTTTTTAAATCCGCTTTGCAATTTGGACATCTAGGATTCTGCCAAACTCTCATTCTAACTTGCTCAGATCTCTTTTGCTGTCTCTTTGTGTTTGTTTGTTTGTTTGTTTGAGACAGGGTGTCATTATGTAGCTGAGGTGGCCAGAGAACCTGAGCCTTCCTGGTGCTAGTGCTGAGATTCTAGGCCTGTACCACCGTGACTGGCTTTTAGTTCTCATCTGTAATAATCAGGAATGACATTCATTCTCTGAACATAGGGTTTCACTAAATTAATGTCAAATTAAGCAAACGCAATAATATTTTGATGATGATGTTGCTGGAGTCAAGAGGAATAGATCTAACTTGGACAAGTCAGTTATTCATTTATTGAATAAGTATTTACTAATTATGATGTACTTGTTTAAGATTTTTTTTAAAGATTGATTTATTTATTTTATGTATGAGTACACTTTAGGCTGTCTTCAAACTCACCAGAAGAGGGCATCAGATCCCATTACAGATGATTGTGAGCCACCATGTGGTTGCTGGGAATTGAACTCGGAATTTCTGGAAGAGCAGTCAGTGCTCTTAACCGCTGAGCCATCTGTCCAGCCTTTAAGGTTTATTTTTATTTATGTGTATGAGCATATGTGTATAGATAGATGCCCGTAGGGAACAGAAGACAGCACTGAGTCTCTGGGAGCTGGAGTTACAGGGATTTGCCTGATGTAGGTTTTGAGATGTGGACTCTGGTTCTCTGTGAGGCTAGCAATGGCTCATAACTGCTGAGTCATCTCTCTCCCGTGCCAATACCATTGTGTTGGGGTGTCTGTTAGAAGGGCCTTGACAGACAAAAGAGATCCCTCCCGTATGGATCACTCATTCCATGGAGACCTGGAGAAAAGGAAGTACACCGTACCTGTCCTGAGAGACAAGAGAGAGGGCAAAGTAAGTGGCTAGAGTATGCCAAGGGATGGTATGATGGCACACACCTGTAAACACAGCGCTTAGATGGTTGAGGTGGGATGGCTGTGAGTTTGAGGCCAACCATCCTGGGCTCAGGCCTGAATTCAAGGCCTGCCTTGACTATTGTTTGAAAAAGAATGCCCCCACCCTTATGGGTTCATAGATTTGAATGCTTAGTCCCTGGTTGGTGAAGCTGGTTTGGGAAGGATAAAGAGGTATGGCCTTATTGAAAGAGGTATGTCATTGGGGGTGGGCTTTGAGGACTCAAAAGCCCACATCAGGCCCTGTCCGTCTGTCTGTCTCTTCTTGGTGCCTGTGGATCAGGTTGTAAGCTCTTAGCTACTGCTCTAGTGCCTTGCCCATCTGCTTCCTACTATGACGATAACGGCCTCTCTGAAATTGTTAACATGCTTTCAGTTAAATGCTTTCTCTTAGAAGAGTTGCCTTGGTCACAGTGTCTCTTCACAGCTCTAGAACAATGACCAAGACAAGTAGAATCAGGAGAGAGGTGCCAGGCCACAGTTGGTCATCCTGAGAGTACGTCATTGGTAGAGCCGAGGGGATGGTAACATCTGGCAGATAGGAGGCAGTTGGCAAGCAAGGAGTGTATCGTTAACTGATGTAGACTGATAGGCCAAGAGCATCCAGGCAGCCTAGTTCCAGCAGGCAGTCACAGGAGAGGGCAAGACTCTAGTCCTCAGGGGGACAGATGTGGTCTGCTTACAACCCCGGCTTTACAAAGGTTCACCCAGGAACAGGAGTGACCACCTGTTTGACCTGGAACATAAGGATGGCTGCTGGCTTGCCTGGCACTCCCATTCCTGTTCTTTTAGACTGGAGTTGATCTTGGGACCAGGATGATCCAGTTTTGGGGGTTAAAGGCAGAGAGCTGGTCATCAGCAAGCCCTTTTGTTAATTCACTACATCCGGAAGACACAGCTCTCCATGTGACTCTGCTCTTCCATTGCTCTGTGTACATGTGTACATGTGTGTATCTCGATCAAGATTGAACCCAGGGTCACCAGGACCAAAGGTTTTGTTGTTGTTTGTTTGTTTGTTTGCTTTTTGAGACAGAGTTTCTCTGTATAGCCCTGTTTGTCCTGGAACTCACTCTGTAGACCAGGCTGACCTCGAACTCAGAAATCCGCCTGCCTCTGCCTCCCAAGTGCTGAGATTAAAAGTGTGCGCCACCACAGCCTGGCAAGGACCAGAGTTTGAATTTTCAATACCAACATGAATGCTGTGTGAGCATAGTGGCCAACTTGTAGTCATGGCATCTGGGAGACGAAGAAGGGATCCTCAGAAGGAGCTGGCTAGCTAGCTAGACTAGCTGAATCTGGCTAGCTAGACTGGCTGAATTGGTGAGGTTTGCATTGCATTCAAGTGAGACGCTCTGCCTCCAAAAATGAGGAAGAGAGCCATCAAAGAGGCACCCAATGGCAAACTTTATCTCTACATGTGTGTCCATACACTTGTGATCATACACACACACACACACACACACACACACACGGAGGGGGGTAGGAGGGAGAAGAGGAAAAAATAAAAAAGAAGGCCCCCGCTGTCTTGGACTTCCCAGTTCACAGAACCTTGAGCCAAAAGACTGTTACAGCAGCAGCGGCCGCCAAGGAAACCCAGCTGGTACTGCGCTTGGTTTCAGTTGGTGAACAAGGACATACTGAAAGTTAGAGAAACATTTTTGACAGTGTGTTGAGCCAGGGAAATGAAAAGAACTCTACATCGATCGACAAATAGCTATTAAACAGTTGGCAAATTAAAGTGCAGTAGATTAAAGAGAAATCACTTAGGTTTTTTTTTTTTTTTAAAGTGTTTTATAGATCCAAGTTTGTGATAGCTTTTATAGCCTCGTAAATACTCTCATCCTGAGAGTATTTTTGTAAACTACTCATTTAATATAATAAAGCCTTCTTTCCCCCCTCAGAGTGTTTTAAGTGGTACTGTATGTGGGCACTGAAGTAGCTTACACACACGGCTGGGGTAGTGGGGGAGGTGAGATTTGGGGGTTAGAGGGATAAGTGAGTGGTTAGTCCCTGTGTGCTGTCACAGCTCAGAATGGTGCCAGTAGGATCCTGGTAGCCCTCTTTGGGTAGGTGCTGTGCTTCAGGGGAATTAGCATGGGTGAGTGTGTGGGTGTTTGTTACAGTCAGGCTGCTGTAACAAAGTTGCACAGGCTAGACCATTGAAAAAGCTGATTGCTGCAGCCTCAGTTCTGGAGGCTGCTAGTCAGATCTGGATGCTAACCAGCAGTCAGGTTAAGGTGAGGACTTCCTTCCTACCTCTCCTGAACTGCCTTGTTACTGTGTCTACAAGTCTATAAATAGGTCTGAATAAGCCCTGCTGTATTTAAAGAGTCCATAGCCTGTAGGGGAAGTTTGAACCCTTTACCAACTCAATAAAGCTTAGCATGGTGGCACATGCCTATAATATATACACAAGGGAGGCAGGAGGATTAGAGTTCAAGGCCAGCCTAGGATACATATTGAGTATGAGGCAGTTCTGGGCCACATGATGAGACCCTGTCTCCAATAACAAAAACAGGGTGCTGGGGAGGAGGCTCTTAGGTTAAAAGCATGTGCTGCTCTTGCAGAGGACCCAGGTTCAACTCCCAGCACCCAACTGGTGGCTCACAACCATCTGTAACTCCAGTTCTAGGAGATCCAGTGTCCTCTTCTGACCTCTATGGGCACGTATGTACATACGTACATACATACAAACATGCAAACATTTACACATACAATAAAATTAACAAATCTAATAAAGGTTTCTTCAGCCGGGCAGTGGTGGTGGCGCCTTTAATCCCACACTTGGGAGGCAGAGACAGGTTGATTTCTGAGTTCGAGGCCAGCCTGGTCTACAGAGTGAGTTCCAGGATAGCCAGGCTACACAGAGAAACCCGGTCTCGAAAAACCAAAAAAAAAAAAAAAAAAAAAAAAAGATTTCTTCACCCAGCTTTAAAAATAAAAACAAAAACCAACAGCAAAATCCACTAGAAACAACTTCCTGCTGACAAGAATGGGAGCAGCGGGTGCAGGGGCTGGGCCCCTTGGGAGTGCCTCACTGGGAAAACTGGTGACTCCAGCTTCACCTTTCTCTCCTCTCATAGAGATGTGGTATGGTGTGTTCCTGTGGGCACTGATGTCTTCTGTGTTCTTTCATGTCCCTGCTGGATTGCTGGCCCTTTTCACCCTCAGACATCACAAATATGGTAGGTTCATGTCTGTAAGCATCCTGTTGATGGGCATCGTGGGACCAATTACTGCTGGAACCTTAACAAGTATGTTAGACATTAAAATACTAGTCAAAAACTTGTAATGTAGCTAGTTACCTAGTTTTAGGACTCATTTTAGAAATGGGAGTGGGGAGGTATGGAGGGCTGGGAATTTAGCTCGGTAGTAAAATGCTTGCTTACCAAGCACAAAGCCCTGGGTTTGGTTTCTAGCAATGGGAGGGTGGGGAAGAGTGTGTGTGTGTGTGTGTGTGTGTGTGTGTGTGTGTGTATAGTTTTCATGTGCACACACGCACACACAATGAGTTTTAAAGAGTTAGCTTCTAAGTGTGGATCTTATTTTTTAATGTATTTCTTTATTGGGTTTCATTTTGTTTTTTAACTCTCAAGCTCCTTACCTGGCCAATCTCCTTGGCTTTCCAAGTCAGATTTGAAACGCTTTGAAATGGGCCACTAGAAAAATAAAAGCATTTACCCTTGGAAGTCTCAGCACCTCTCTGATCCCATTGCCCTTGACCTGGGCTTTGCTGAATAGTTCACTGATTGCTTCTACTCTTTCGGGTGTGGCTCTTTTCGGGATGTAGAATAAATCTGTTGAGGAAGATAGTTGAGGGCTAAGCATGCAAAGTGGCAAAGCTGACTTAGCATGTCTGAGGCCTGGGTTTGACCCCAGCACCTTACATCAAGAAAGAAAAGTGTCTGATTTGTGGTTTTCAATCCCCTGAGTTCCCAGACCCCAGACTTCCTGACTAGAGACCGAAGCAACATGGAAATTAGAAACTATTTTTAAACCCGCTTTTTTCTTTTGTCTTTGTTTTGTTTTGTGTTCCTGACACAACTAGAGGAATAAAAACTGATAAATCATTTTTAACTTTATACTTACACAGAAGCATGTGTATTTATTTTCTAGAAATATAAACTTAAAATAAAATGAAAATAAAAATCATATTGTGCATTAGTAGTCATAGATTGTATTTTGGTGTGTTTTTTTAGAAAAATAATTGTTTTTATGTGCATTGGTGTTTTGCCTGCATGTATGTCTGTGTGAGAGTATCAGCTATTGGAGTTGCAGACAGTTGTGAGCTGTCTTGTGGATACTGGGAATTGAACCCCAGTCCACTGGAAGAGCAGCCAGTGCTCTTAACCACTGAGCCACCTCTCCAGTCCCAGCTATTTTAATATGTATATGAAATATATATTTATATTATAACATATAAAATATCTTCATATTATAACTATATTACATATAATCATAAATGTATTTGTAAAACATAGAAATGTAATATTCCTAATTTGTCACCTTATTTATTTTCACTAAACTTAAACCGTGAGCTTTGAGCAGAAACGTCCATTTGGTCTCTTTGACTGGCTTACTTTCTCTCTCCCTCTCCCTTTCCC
>JADRCD010227637.1:11764-89658 GCA_019843815.1 Montemys delectorum
CCCCCCCCCCCCCCCCCCCCCCCAGAATGCTGTAGCTTTGTTTCTCTGTGTTCTGTCACTAAATGCTGCAATATCCACATGGAATTCCTGGTCCCTGAGACAGTGAGAGTGAGGCAGGGGTGGAAGTACCCGACCACGCTTGAATGCTGAAGGCTGAGAAGCCTGCATGCTGAGGGCCTGGTGCCATAGTTGGCACACAGTCGCTGAGCACACGCTCATTCCTGTCCCAAGGCTTTCCAGTAGTGTTTCCTTTTCCTGCTCGCTTGGATTTTCCTTTCTTTCCTCCTCATCTGTGTGTCGTGAGGGTCCAGGTCAGGTTCCTCAGGCTTCTTTCTTTTCTTTAAGAGAGTTCAGTTACTAAGGCCCCATGAGACTTGTGCTCTGACACCTTGGTGACATTAATGGCCACTGGAGGCAAAGTCAAATATCTAACAATGTTTGCTTCTCAAAACACATTAATAATATCTTGTGTCACAGTTTAAGAATGTGCAGTCATGGGCTGGAGAGGTGGCTCAGTGGTTAAGAGCACTGACTGCTCTTCCAAAGGTCCTGAGTTCAAATCCCAACAACCACATGGTGGCTCACAGCCACCAGTAATGATATATGATGCCCTCTTCTGGGGTGTCTGAAGACAGCTACAGTGTACTTACACATAATAAATAAATAAATCTTAAAAAAAAAAAATGTGCAGACTTGCAGAGGCAGGCGGATTTCTGAGTTTGAGGCCAGCCTGTTCTACAGAGTGAGGTCCAGGACAGCCAGGGCTATATAGAGAAACCCTGTCTCAAAAAAAAAAAAAAGAAAAGAAAAGAAAAAGAAAAAAGAATGTGCAGTCTTCCTTTATTTTGAGGTGCTGAGAATGGAACCCACAGTCTTACGTATCCTAAGCTCATGCTTTGTCACTGAGCCACACCCTCTGTCTACCTGTAGATGATTGGATTCTGTTGACTTGTGTTTCCTGAGTATCTGTGACTCTCAGAGCGATAAGTGGGTCAACATAGGTCTGGATGTAGAAGATGAGATGGGGTGTCTGGAATGGCACCGGTGTTTCTGTGCTAGGTTCCAGTTCCCCAGGAGGTGGTGTGACTCTAGGAAGGGAAAGAGCAGCCTGGGAGATGGGACCCCACGTTGATTTCTCCTTCCTTTCTTCCTTGAGTGGAATTCTCCGTATAAGAGCAACTGGAGCTAGGAGCCCCTGTGCCCTGGAACCATTTCTTGATCTGGCTCAGTAGATTGTCATCCATTGCCAAGAATGTAGTTGGTGACCATAGGCATGAGGTCAGCTAGCAAGAGAGCGAGAGGAGATGTTGGACCAAGAGGAAACTGCTGTCTTGTCATTTCAACTGCCACTTCAGATCATTCAGTAAATATGAGGTGCTCGAGCTAAGGGAGTCCAAATCTAGATACTGACTTGCAAAACACAGAAAGAAAGTTATCATGGTCACCAGAAAGAACAGAGAGCACAAAACTTTCCGTTCATAACTAAATAATAAAAAGTTTACCTCTGGACAGGGGAAGTTTTAAATCTTATATTTCTGTGATGTCATTAATCTTGGGTTTTGTTTACTAATTACTTTTTTCCTCTCTCTTTCAACACGCTTGAATTTGACCCAGGTGCAGCAATTGCTGGAGTCTACCGAGCAGCTGGGAAGGAAATGATCCCCTTTGAAGCCCTCACCCTGGGCACCGGGCAGACCTTCTGTGTAGTGGTAGTCTCTTTTTTACGGGTCTTAGCTACTCTATAGCACACGCCCTTTTACTGTGATGTCATCCCAAAGTTTTATGGACTCCTCCAAAGGAATGGACAGTGTCACAGTTTCTTCTTTCCTCAAATGGAAGCAACTAGAAGGCCTGAGAGGTGAAGCCCACCACAGCCCTTTCTTCTAGTTGAAGCTCCAGAAATTGAAGACCCTTGTGGACACCCATCATTCGCAGCCAAAACAAGCTCCTTGGCTTTTCTTCTCTTGTGGCAACTTAAGAAGTTTTACAGGCACACATTGTCACTTAAGCCAGCAACGTCTGCATCCTTCCCGAGCAAAAATGTATCATGGCCGTTTCCTAGCAACAGTGGAGAATGCTGCTTGATTTCAAGAGGGCAAGCTGCACTGTACAGAGAGCTTTGCATCCTGGCAGTAAAGCCAAGCTGGTTTGGGTTGGTTGAGAACAAACTGGTAGACTGTAACAGGAGGAAGAACTGAAGTAGAGTTCAGAGCAACAGCTTTGGTTCCACTGTCAAAAGTAGGTGACCACTGAGAATGTGAAAATGTTATGGATAACTGTCTTGACCTCAGATTATTTAATATATTTCAAAAGATGTGAATTTATCATTTGATCAAAATAAGCTAGCTAATTGAGGGTCTTTTTGGTTTTTGTTTTTTTGGGTTTTTTTTTTTGTTTTGGTTTTGTTGTTGTTTGTTATTTTTGTTTGGTTTTAAAGATATGAGGTCTTGCTTTGTTGCCCAAGCTGGTCCAAACTCCTGGGCTCAAGGTATCCTCCTGCTTCAGCCTCCTGAGAAGCTGGGACAATAGGCATCACTGTCATGCCTAATCAAGGTTCTTTTTCTCAAAGAATGTCCATGACACCTTGTCATTTTTTACACTATCCATTTTATTTACAGTCTCTGAAAACACACGGACTTTGTTTTTTTGTTTTGTTTTGTTTTTGTTTTTGTTTTGATTTTTTGGTTTTTTGAAACAGGGTTTTTCTGTTTAGTCCTGGCTGTCCTGGAACTCACTCCATAGACCAGGCTGGCCTCGAACTCAGAAATCCTCCTGTCTCTGCCTCCCAAGTGCTGGGATTAAAGGCGTGCGCCACCACTGCCCGGCTCACAGGGACTTTCTTAAGTGGCTTGACTTGAACTTAAAAACCAGGTAGGCTAGGATACTCTTCAAGCATTCGGGCACAGACAAGATAAGATTCTGTTAGAGTTCTTCTTGGTGGTGTCGTTGATGTGGTGAGTCTGTGTGTGTGTAGTGTGCTGAGGGGTTAATGGCTGAGGGGTTGGTGGCTATTGGTTTCCTCACACTGTGTTTACCTAGCAGTGGCTCCTCGGCTCACTCTTGCAGTATTTGAGTGTCCACTCCCAGAAAGTGCCTAACACTTCCTCTTCAGACACAACCCCTCTGGCCTTCTTAGTTTTCTTCCAGAGAATTTATATCCTTAAAGAGTAGTAGTGGTTTTTAGATTCTATTTTAGCTCTTTTAAGTTTTAACTCTACTGCCTAACTTTGTTTTTCCTTAAAAGGCCTCCAAACTGTGACCTTCAGAAGGGAAAGGGGGTGCAGAACCTGAGCACCTTTCATCAATTCAACGGTTTTGTATACACTACAATAAAATACAACAGTCATGTTGTTACCTGTTTTCAAAGTAGCTTCTGGTGATTAACTGACAATTTTAAAAGAAAATTTTCATTGTGAGATTAAGGCTCACAACCTATGAGGAAATAAATTTATCTTAAAGCAATATGCTCTCCGCTTCTGGTTAACTCGTAGCCAGGAGAGGCTGCCAACATTGTGCAGCATGAAAGGTGGTTCTCACAACCCTCCTGCCGTTGTCTCTGCTCACTGTGTGCTGTTCACACGCACACGTAAATAAATAACTGTAATTAAAATTTCTTTTTAAATAGCCAAGAGGACATCTGTGGGCACTTGCACCTGTATGCACGTGCTTCCTGTCCCCCACGTACACATGATTTTAAAATTTGATAAAATAGCCAAGTGGATCAATTTGCCCAGTAATGGCATCAGGGGAAACTGCAGGGATGGCTCCTAAAATAATTGGCTCTTTCCTTTTGACCACCACTTGTCAAAACTGTAGTGGCAATCAGATTTGGTGGGCAACTAAACTGCAAATAAATGGCTCTTCATCTTCCCCAGGAAAAAGAGGAAACCTTTTCTTCGGAGGAAAGATTTCCATTTTCAGTCTGAAGAAACTGGAATGTTGTACTGGCCCTTGTGGGAGCTGATAGCATCACGGGAAGGGTGCCTTGTATTACTAAGCATTCTCTGGGATGTCATTTTACACACTGTGCCCATAGGTGAATAGGTAGTTGGCTGTTTCCTCCTAAAATATAACTCATGAGTGTATTCATCCATGATTATAATGTTAGGTTATTTGTATTTCAACCAAGACACAAAAGTTAGGGTGTTTTTGTTTCCATATGTTTCATCAGCTTTAAAGACGAACACTTGAACTTGAAATGTATCTTCAAATTACTGAGTGTTTCATCTATTCCAATGTGTGTGAAGCATCCTTTGGGGGGGGGGGGTAGTGGTGGTTTGTATTTTGAAATAGGGTTTCTCTGTGTAAAAGCCTTGGTTGTCTTGGACCTACTTTGGATCAGGCTGGCTTCGAAGTCACACAGATCCACCTGCCTCTGCCTCCCAAGTGCTGGGACTAAACGCGTGCACCACCAAGCCGGACTGTGTGAAGAAGTATTCTTTTATGAATAAATGTACATAGAGTTTATAGCTTGAAATGTTTTCAGGAAGAAACTCTTTGAATGACATAGAGTGTGTTCCACTTGGATCGCTGTTTCTCTTCCTCCTCTTGTCTCACACTTGAGTTATTTGCCATGGTTTATGTTGAGCACATCACCTTGAGGAATTTCCTTAGTAAGGACTTTCTTGGACCCTGATTCCTGCGTCTGTGTCTCCCCTTCTCATCTTTTAAGCTCTGAGATAGAGAGGCAACCCCCAACCGAAAGCTGATCTCTTGATGCCTTCGTGGGATTTGGGGGTAAAAATTAAGTTCATGTGCAAAAGAGTAATGATTATAAGCAAGGTACATCTCTGGGTTGCACACTTCCTTTGCTTCAAGATACCGCTTGGGAAATGCGGGGAGTGGCGAGCAGCAGTTCGTGCAAATAATGGCATCTGTCCTTCCTATGCCCTTTGGGTTCTTAAATTGTATGTTGGCTTTTGATTCCAATTCTTTTGTGACTGCCCTGGTTTCCCGTAAGTTATTGTGACAGTGCAGGACATGCCAACCTTCCCTGAGGAACTCTTTCCTGGAATGTGAAGCCCTGGTGCCATTAACGGTCCATGCGCAGAAGGTTTTGTGAACTTGTATTTCTTTCTTGTGTACTGTGTAAGACTGGTTATGACCAAAATCAGTTTAACTTTTTATATTAGGTTATTGCCCTTAACTGCTATAGTCAAAATGATCAAATCTTTGTACATTAGAGATTTATTTAAATATTATTTTTCTACTGACATTTCTAATGCTAGTATAAATGTTTATTACCAATAAAGAATTACTTTGAATTCTTTGAGTTGGGATCGTGATTTTTTTGTTGTTGTTGGTTTTAGATTTCATTTGAGGCAATGTCTTGCTATGTATCCTTGGCTAGCCTCCAACTCTTCATGAAGCCCAAGCTGGCCTTGAATTTGTGGCAGGCTTCCTGTCTCTACCTCTGAAGTACTGGAATTACAGGCATACCACCACACTCGGCTCTGGAGTTGCTTTTCTTTTCTATCCCCCTCCCACCCCCCCACCTAGAAGAAGTAGGTAGTGGTAGTAGTAATAGTAGTATAGTACTACTACTATTACCACCAATTCCTCTTCCTTCTCCTCCTCTTCCTCCTCCTCCTCTTCTTTTTTTTTTTTTAAAGATTTATTTATTATTATAAATAAGTATACTGTAACTGTCTTCACACACACCAGAAGAGGGCGTCAGATCTCATTACCGGTAGTTGTGAGCCACCATGTGGTTGTTGGGATTTGAACTCAGTACCTTTGGAAGAGCAGTCAGTGCTCTTACCCAATGAGCCATCTCATCAGTCCCTCCTCCCTCCCCCTCTTGCTCCTCCTCCTCCTCTTTTTCCTTCTTAACAGCTTTAGGTTTTTCTCAAATTATTTATTTGTTTCTGGACATGACCTACAGAGCAGGCCATGATTGGCCTGAAAATTGTTTAAGGATGTTCTGGAACTCAGATCTGCTGGCCCTAGCCTCCCAACTACTAGGATTAGTTTTTTGTTGTTGTTGTTTTTGGGTTTCGAGACAGGGTTTTTCTGTATAGCCCTGGCTGTCCTGGAACTCACTCTGTAGACCAGGCTGGCCTTGAACTCAGAAATCCGCCTGCCTCTGCCTCCCAAGTGCTGGGACTAAAGGTGTGTGCCACCACCGCCCGGCAGATGTAATGTTTTTAAGCAGTACATTTGTGTACAGTAAATACATAAATGTTGAGTTACAGCTTGGTAATTTTTTTTCATATGTGTGCGTTTATGTGACTACTGGTCAGATCAAGAGACATATTTCTGCCATCCTGGAAGGATACTGAGCATCATGTATGGACTGTCAGGGTTCAGCCATCGGTCTTCGTGCTTCTATGGACCTGAGACATATGAAAGGAGCTTCGAGTTTCCATAAGTGACAACCCACACTTGAGAGTGGGTTCTGGAAGATGAAGCGCTAAAGGTGCTGAATTTGGCAAGACGATCCCTTAAATTATTGCCAAGGTAACAGTGAGCCAAGCACCTTACAAGAGTTGGAGGCTGAGCACTGGTCTAACTGCATTGCCCCTGAGTAGAGGGACCCCTGTCACCTGTCTCTAGCCATATTTTTGTCCTGCTGGATGATGACCTAATGCTGCTGCCATCTTTAATCGTTTTTTAAAGAGAAGCTGAGACTCTAGACTGTTTGAAACCCATCTATTTTTAAGTGCTGACTCCCTTTCTTTTTTAATCTTTTTTTTTTTTTTTTAATTTTTGTTACTAGAAATCAAACCCACCGGGCAGTGGTGGCCCACACCTTTGGTGCTAGCACTTGGGAGGCAGAGGCGGGCGGATTTCTGAGTTCAAGGCCAGCCTGGTCTACAGAGTGAGTTCCAGGACAGCCAGGGCTGCACAGAGAAACCCTGTCTCGAAAAAAGAAAAAAAAAAGACAAAACCAGAAATCTGCCTGTCTCTGTCCCCCAAGTGCTGGGATTAAAGGCATGTGCCACCACTGCCTGACTTTTTTTTTTTTTAAAAGAACATATACAATGGGCAATAGGGACATGATATTTAACATCTTCTGTCATCGAGGAAATACAAATCAAGAGTATGCCAAGACGCCATTTCATAGTTTATAAAGACAGCATAGAGTGTTGGCATATGCTGCTGCTGCTGATACATGTAGGGAATAACTCCCTTGGAAAGCAGCCTGAAAAGTTTCCCAAAAGGTAAAATATTATTATATGAGAGCACAATTCCACAATGGGAAATGCCATGCTAGGTATAACAAGGTAACCACCACAGACCACACACTGTGTGATTCTGTTTACATAAAATGTCCAGACAGGCAAATCCACAGGTACAGGTGACTGGGTGAAAACAGGGGATGAAAGGATCTTGGGAGTGTTGAAAACGGTTCTGACGTTGGTGGGGTAGAGACTATGCAAATGAGCTACATGCTTTCATGGAGTAAGTTTTGATGTGTAGATTGTGTATCTCTATAAGCCCATTCTCTTTAAGAGTTTGCTGGTACTAGGTTGCCCTTTAATCGCAGCTATGCCTTTAAATAATTCTAGAAGTGGGTGAGCAAGACTCTGTAGTCAAGAGCATCATCGTAAGGGGCAGCTTGGGGCTGGAAAATACATGCTACTTCATACAAGTAGCCAAGAATCCTCAATGTCTCGCCTGTGTTTGTCTCTGGTTATCGTTTCCCACAGTGGATCATGATGATATTTTAATCTGAAAAATGGGGCTGGAAAGATGGCTCAGTGGTTAAGAGCACTGACTGCTCTTCCAGAGGCCTTGAGTTCAATTCCCCACACAATAACTAAATAAATCTTTAATCTGAAAAATGGTAGTTTATATGCAGCTTTATGGATTCAGCTGAAGGAAAAGACTAATGTGTCCGTGTGTGGTCTAGAATATGGTAGATTGAAGTTACTTACAGTCAGTATGGTATAAAGGGTTGTCTACTGTTGAATTAGCAAATACTGAGTGCCCTTGGGTCCGGTCTCTGTGAGTCTCTGTTCACTTGTCAGGGGATCAACACACAAGTACGCATTAGGTTGTTTTGTTTTCAGACACCTTATTATAAATACAGGACACTTTCTAGTAAATGCATTTCACTCTCAACATTTAGATGTAAGACACTTTGCTGTACTGAAGCTGTACTTTTTTCATAGTCAGTCATGAGGTATGAGAAACAGTATAAAAAGCATGACACTGTGCAGTTCTCACAGTGAGCACAGTGGTGTGCACAAATGAACTCCAAAAAAATCAAAAGAGTAAGCACTTAAAACTTTATATATAAAAACATTGAAAGCTCGCTGTTTGCTGGCTCAGCCATTAAGAGCACTGGCTGCTCTTCCAAAGGTCCTGAATTCAATTCCCACCAATCACATTGTGGCTCACAACCAACCACCTGTAAATGGGATCCTGTGCCTTCTTCTGGTTTGTATGAAGACAGCTACAGTGTACTCATATACGTAAAATAAATAAATCTTTAAAAAAATAAGTAAAAGAACCAAAAGTTTAAAAAAAAAAAACAACTCAATGTTGATGTTTGGCCGTACTGCAGCTAGCCCACTGTGGCTAACCTGTTCAACTTTGGCTTACTTCCTGAAAACCAAGGGACACATACGTGGGGCTTATTCTGCAGGAGAGGAGGAGTGGACGTGTCAGCATTCAGCAGTTCTACCCCTGGTGTTTGGTTCTCTTGGCTTAGATGACGCGTGACGTGATGACGTGAGCTTTTTCCCTTCCCAGTTCGGCCTGAAAATTTACGTTATTGTTTTTTGCTTTGTTTCCTGCTTCATTCCTTTATCTTTTCTTTTTTCCCCTTTGTTCTTTTAATTCATTTTTTTAAAATTGAGTATCACAGCTGGGCAGTGGTGGCACAAACCTAACCCTTTAATCCCAGCACTCAAGGAGCAGAGGCAGGCGGATCTTTGAGTTCACAGTCAGCCTGGTCTACATAGTGAGTTTCAGGACAGCCAGAGGGACCCTGTCTCAAAAAATCCTACCCCCGCCCCTAAAAGAGTATCACTGTGTAGTGTTGACTGACCTGGAACACTTTATGGAGATCAGGCTGACCTGGAACTCACAGAGATCTACCTGTCTCTGTCTCCTGAGTGTTGGAATTAAAATCATGTGCCACCACACAGGGCTTTCTCAATCTGTTAAACATCTCAGTGTAAGGGCCAGAGGAGGTGACGTGCTTAAATTTGAGGGAACAATCAAGCATTGGGTCACATTCTTTTACGTCACCCCTTGCACCCCGGCCAGCCCCCTTTAGACGGCTGTGAGCTCTTAGGTTGATTCCCATTTCCATTCTTATAGCCAACTCCCACCATGTTTTACTCACTCATCCAGAGCATTGGTTGGTCCTACTGATTTCTCTGCTAAGGCTTCCTCCACATTTTCCTCCTTCATGTGCTTCAAGACTTCGATTATTCTCAGTACAGTATGCATTACATTTTCATCACTATATATATATATGTTACATATATATATATATGTTACACACACACATACACACACACACACACACACACACACACACACATATATATATATATATGTATGTATATATCCTCCCCCCCCCCCAGGTAACTTAAAAAAAACTACATTCTGGCCAAACATTTTTCCAATAGGTATTGATAGAGCTGGTTTGATAGTATCCCATGCTATGTCAGTGTAACCAATGACTTTTTTTTTTAAAGATATATTTATTTTATTCTATGTATATGAGTACACTATTGCTGTCTTCAGGCACACCAGAAGAGGGCGTCAGATCCCATTACAGATGGTTGTGAGCCACCATGTGGTTGCTGGGACTTGAACTCAGGACCTCTGGAAGAGCAGTCAGTGCTCTTAACCTCTGAGCCATCTCTCCATCCACAATGACTTTGCTTTTAGTGACTTTCTTTTTTCTTTTTCTTTCATTCTTGTTTTTTGTTTTTCAAAACAGGATTTCTCTGTGTAGCCCTGGCTGTCCTGGAACTCACTCTGTAGACCAGGCTGGCCTCAAACTCCAGAAATCTGCCTGCCTCTGCTTCTCAAGTGCTCAGATTAAAGGTGTGTGCCACCACTGCTCCGAGTGAGTGACTTTCAGTAAGTAATTCGTCGTGGTGGTTTTCTTGTTGGCCTTAAAAACCCCTCCTAAATGAGCTGGGCGTGGAAGCAAGCCAAAGTTGAGCAGGTTGACCACACTGGGCTAGCTAACCGACTGCATCCTGCAGCACTATCAAACAGCGAGGTTTTTTTTAATTTTTTTTTTTTTGTAATCCCAGCACTTGAAGAGCAGAGGCAGGTCAATCTCTGTGAATTTATGGCAAATCTGACCTACAGAGAGAGTTCTATAACAGTCAGGGCTACACAAAGAAACCTTGTCTCAAAAAACAAAAACAAAAGAAACAAACAAATTCTTCTCAAGCTTAGTGTCAAGCTTCCTTGTATCATATGTCTTGAAAGCTGTAGCTATCCCTTGATCAAGATGCTGGTTGAGCCAGGCATGGTGGCACACACCTTTAATCCCAGCACTTGGGAGGCAGAGGCAGAGGGGGATCTCTGAGTTCGAGGCTAGCCTGGTCTACAGAGTGAGTTCCAGGGTAGCCAGGGCTGCACAGAGAAACCTTGTCTCGAAACACCAAAAAAAAAAAAAAAAAAAAAAGATGCTGGTTGAGAAAGGTAGTGTTTGAGGTAAATAAAAGTTCTTTGGATTCACTTTATGGTTTTCTGACAGGCCATCTCATGAAGTCACAAAGTTTTCAAAATTTTGCTTATTTTTATGTTATATGTAAGTGCTTGCATGCGTGTATGTAAGTATACCACGTACATACCTGGTGCCCACTGAGGTCAGAACCAGGGCGGTAGTGAACCACCATGTTGGGTATACTAGGAACCAAACCCATTTTTGTTGCAAAAGCAACAAGTTGGGTTTTTTTTTGTTTTTTTGTTTTTTCGAAACAGGGTTTCTCTGTATAGCCCTGGCTGTCCTGGAGCTCACTTTGTAGACCAGGCTGGCCTCCGAACTCAGAAATCTGCCTGCCTCTGCCTCCCAAGTGCTAGGATTAAAGGCGTGCGCCACCACCGCCCAGCAGCAACAAGTACTTTTAACCTTTGGGCCGTATCTCCAGTCCTCAGAACTCACAAATTTAACTGCTTTTCCATCCATCTTTCCCGTTGTTTCTTCATGCACTATACGTGTTAATTTAGCACTTTGTCCAGTGGCTTCCCTCACAGATAAGCGGATTTCCTTTCATTTTTACTTGATTACCAGATTGTTGATTCATTAATGTTGAATTTACTGCCAACAGTACTGTAACTCAGGCCTGAAAGTAGCTTACTTAACAGGCAGATTTTCTCAGGAAAGCACGTTGCAGTCTTCTTGCGCTTACAATATTAGACAGTTTCGATAGTGGTTTTGGGAGCCATTTTAGGCAGTAAGACCACTCAGAAGAAAACCAAAAATGCAGGGCAAAAAGCACTAAACTACATGACAATTGAATTAAGAAGGCGGAGCCTCAGCCTTGCTCAAAAGTTGATGGAAACTTTAGCATCTCTTTGACTCTCAGTTTTTACTTGCTGCGCATGTCCGGGAGTAGCATTTTAATCACTGACTTTAGAATTATAAAAAATATTAGCGAATTAGCAAATTTGAAAATAAAAAGAAAAGTATAAAGTGAAAGAACTATTATTTCCGCAGATAAGCCATTCTCCATCAAGGATGCAAGCTAGCGTTGAAAACTACAAGCCCCAGCATGCATCGCTTCAGAGAGGGTCCGGAATCCCACAAGGGCTGGGTGAGTGTAGACTGACCAACAGCACCAGCCGGAAGTGTCGTGTTTGACCACGTGGCACTGTCTGCGCATGTGCGCTCGCCAGTAGGGCGGCCCTAGCTGCTGGTCCTGTACCTCTATGGTCTCGCCCTAGAGCTTCGCTATTTTGGGGCAGTGGCCGCAGTCGTGTGGGTAGCAGGCCGCAAGTGACAGCAGCATGGAGGAATTCGACTCCGAAGACTTCTCCACATCGGAGGAGGATGAAGACTACGTGCCGTCGGGTGAGCGATTCGGCCTGAGGCGAAAGGAGGGTGGTTCCCACGCTTC
Source organism: Montemys delectorum (assembly GCA_019843815.1). NCBI lineage: Eukaryota > Metazoa > Chordata > Mammalia > Rodentia > Muridae > Montemys > Montemys delectorum. Next base: position 23,806 of record JADRCD010227637.1, read on the forward strand.
ACGCCTAACTCGAGACTCTCCTGGTCCCCAGGGCGTGGGCCTGGTGGTCGCGAGGCCCCCGCGGCCCGTGGGCTCCGGAGTTCCGGTCCTCAGGACCCGGGCCCTCAGGCGGCCTGTGTGTGGGTTCTGCACAGCTGGGCCGCCGCCCCCTCGGAGCGCGGGAACAGGCGAGTGAAGCTGGCCGGCTGAGCTTGCTCTATCGCTCTGAAGCGTTCTGGAAGTCGACCCGGACATTGGAAGTGGTTTTAAGGGAATTGCCAGCTTCCTCCACGTCCAAGATTGAATTGTCCGCCTCTGAGTTCAGAAGGGATCGGCTTGTTAGAAAGTTCATGTGATAATGTGTTTTGTCTCTTGGCAGGAGCTATCCATTGCCCTCTTTTAAGAACTTTTTAAGAAGTTGTATTTTTAATGATTAATTTTATGTCATGTATATCAGTGCTTTTCCTGAATGTTTGTTTCTGTGCATCATGTGCATGCCTAGGGCTTCTGGGACTGGAGTTACAGGTGGTTGTAGAACTGAGCTATCTCGCCAGCCCCTTATTATTTTTATTTTTGTGTGTATGGCAGTGTATTCAGGTGGCTAGAGAGGACAGAAAGGGGTATTGGATCCCCAGGTGAAGGAGTTACACTCAGATGTGAGCCGCCCAACTTAGGAACCAAAGTCAGATCCTTTGGAAGTGAAGCACACACTCTTTTTTGATTTTTGTTTTTGTTTTGTTTTGTTTTGTTTGTTTTCTTTTCGAGACAGGGTTTCTCTTTGTAGCCCTGGCTGTCCTGGAACTCACTCTGTAGACCAGGCTGGCCTCGAACTCAGAAATCGGCCTGCCTCTGCCTCCCAAGTGCTGGGATTAAAGGTGTAGGCCACCAGTGCCTGGCTAAGCACACACTCTTAATGGCTAAGCTATCTTCTTTTCTTGGGGTGGGGTAGAGGAGCACACTAAGAATCCAGCTTATGCAAGGTCGAGACAAATCTTTTTTAAAATTTTTTATTCATTTTATTTATTTTATGTGTATGGGTGTTTTGCCTACACACACATCTATCTGTACATTACATGTATACCTGGTGTCTTCAGAGCCTAGAAGAAAGGGCATAGGATCCCCTGGAAGTGGAATTATAGATGATTGTGGACCCTTGAATCAGGGCTAGGAATTAAAAGTGAGTCCTTTGAAAAAGCAGCCCATATTCTTAACCTCCTAGCCAGCTCTGTAGTCCAATATATCTTAATACCAAAACATACCCCCTCCTCATCTTGTACCTTGCCCTGGCTTAACCATTTCCTTAAAGTTTAAAATTCCAGTTTAGTTGCTTAGGTGAGCAGCAACTCTAGGGGTTGTGGATGAGAAAGCTAGTTCTACAGCTTAAGATCCTGAGTTCAAATGCCCAGCACCCACATAAAAGCTGGAGGTATCTTGTGGGTGCCTCTAACTGTGTCGTTTTGAGTGTTGACAGGCACATCTCACTGGCTTAGTGAGCTTCTGTTCAGTGAGAAACACTGTCTCAAAAAAAAAGGTCTAGAAAGTTCTCTCACCAGGGTTGCCTCAGACCATCCAGACACAGATGTTTATGTTATAATTCATAACAATAGCAAAGTTAAGTTATAAAGTAACAACAAAGATAATTTTATGGTTGGGGGTTACCACAGCATGAGGCTATTTATTAAAGGGTGGCAGCATTAGGAAGACTTGAGATCCTAGAGCAAGATGCCCACATCTTCCTTTAGCCACACACATACACACACACACACACACACACACACACACACTCGAACACTCGCAAAAACACAAGTCATTCTTATTTATCCCTTCAATCAAAAAGTTATGTTGTATCAGGTATGGTAGTATAAGCCTATAACCCAGAAACTTGGTTGGTTTTGAGGCAGGGGGATTGCTGTAAGTTTGAAAATTGCCTGTTCAACATTGTGAATTCCAGGCCCACCAAGATAATGTAATAAGACCCTGTCCTGGGAGAGGAAGTGCATCTGGGGAGATGCTTCAGTTGGTAAAATGTTTGCCTTGCAAGCATGAAGACCTGAATTCAGTTTACAGGATCACGTGATAAAAATGCCTGCTGTAAATGCTCAACACTTACTTGATATTGCCAGTGCTGGGAAGAGACAGAGGGGAGGGTGCCCTCCTGCAAGCCATCCTAGCCTAATTTGTGAGCTCTAGCCCAATGAGAAACCATTCTTAAAAGAGGTGGACAACTTTCTTAGGAATAACACTCTAGGCTGGCCTCTGGTATCACAGGAAGGCATGCATATGAGTGCCACTGGGTGTGGGGTTTTAGGAAGATTTGCTTTTTAAATTTCATGTATATGTCTGTCTGTGTATGTGTATGTGTGTGTGTGTGTGTTTGTGTGTTCCTGAGGAAGCCAGAAGAGAATGTCAGATCCTCTCGACTTACAAGTGGTTGCCATGGTTGCTGGAAATGGAACTCCATTCCTTTCTGTAAGAGCAACAAGGGCTCTTAACTGTTAAACCATCTCTTCAGTATCCTTATGCCATTTTTTAAAAAAACATTTATTAATTTTTTTTAATTTTTAAATTGCATTTTATATACATGAGTGTTTTGTCTGCATGTATGGTTGTTGAGTGTCATGTCAGATATCTAAAGTCCATTTAAGGAAACTAATTTTTCCTTTCAAAGTCTTGCTTTGCTAGTTTCTTTTGACTTTATTCATATGTAATGAGTCTCTTTTTAGCACTTAGGGCTCATTCTCCTATTTCCACTATCCATTCTTCAACCTTTAGGCTCTTCCCGATTCTCCTACCTGCCATTGTACCTGTTTTGATTAGATAAATAGTCCATGTTTATCTTTTTTTTTTTTTAAGAATTATTTATTTTATGTACATGAGTACATAAAATACATAAAATGAGTACACTGTTGCTGTCTTCAGACACACCAGAAGAGGGCATCAGATCCCATTACAGATGGATGTGAGCCACCATGTGGTTGCTGGGATTTGAACTCAGGATCTCTTGAAGAGCAAGCAGTCAGTGCTCTTAACCGCTGAGCCATCTCCCTAGCCCCCATGTTGATCTTTTTGCTGATTGTATAGACAGCCATGAAATTTGCTGTAATTGCTTTAACTGGACTGCCTTTCTCTGATATTAATGAATGTTTTGTTTTACAAGTTGTGTGTATGTGTCCAAGTGCATGCCAGAGTGCTTGAATGACTTAGAGGATAACATGGAGGAGTTGGTTGTCTCCTTTCACCATGTGGCTTCCAGAGACAGAGCTCTGGTTGTCAGGCTTGGTGGCAATGCGTAAATCCACTGTGCCATCTTGCTGTTCCCGTTTTAATTTAGCTGCCCATGCACTTACCATTAGTTTGACTCTAGGCTTTCAAATTTGTCAAAAATCATCCCCTAGCATACTTAGATTCCTTGGGTTTTAGCTCCATCTTTTGGAAGTTGAGCTCTGCCTTGGCCTTGCTTTATTTTGGTGTGGTTTTTCTCTGCCTTTTGGAATCTTAAATCTTGAGTCTTTCAGCATCATTACTACTCTTTCAGGTTGTCCAAGTTCCTTTTCTGTATTCCCATGTTCTCTCTCTTTCTCTCTGTGTCTTTGTCTCTGTCTCTCTTTGTCTGCTGGCCAGTCTTTCCCCCTCTGTCTTTATCTGTCTTTCTCTTAACAAGGTGTTATGTATGCTAGGCTGGCCTTGAAGTCCATATGTAACTGGTGTAACTTTGAGTTCCTGATCCTCCTTCCTCCACCTATGCAATGATTTCTAGGTGTGTGCTACCATGCCAGCCTCAGATTTCCTTGTGTTCACTGTACATGGTCTTGTTTTTTGCTGTGTTCCACCCAAATGAGAAGAGAATATGTAATGGCTTCCTGAGAAAGGATGCATGGCAGAAACATTATTCTGAGACCTGGAATGTCTGAATGTTACCTCAGGCCTGTTTGATGGTTGGTTGATAATAGAATTCTAGATGGAAGTAATTTTCCATCAGAATTGTGACAGTGTTGCTTCACTTGCTTGCTGTCCGTGTTGCCAGTAAGTCTGTCTTGTGGGCTGGAGGTACAGCTCAGAGATAGAGGGCTTGTCTGGCATGTGCACTATCTTGGGTTTGATCCCCAGTGGATCTGTTTCTCTCAGAAGGAATCTTCCCTTTGCTCCCACTTTCCTGATACTAGAGATTGCCATCATCGCCATCACTGGACACTGTGACATGACTTTGTTTGCTGTCAGTGAGCCTGCTTCTCCACAGACTTTTTGTCTGTTTTGTTTCTTTGGAATCTTCGTTATTATGGTGAGCCTGTGTTAGATCTCCTGCATTGTCATAGTTGCTGTCGCCTTCTCCCAGCACTTTGCCTCCACCCAGACAGGTTCTCTTATGGCTCATGTGGCCCCAGTTGCTCCACATAAATAAATTTGTAGCTCAGTTTGGAGAGACTTGATAACTTAGACAATCTTCTTCTTTTTTTTTTTTAAGATTTATTTATTTTATGTATATAAGCACACACTGTAGCTGTACAGATAGGTGTGAGCCTTCATCTGGTTGTTAGGAATTGACTTTAGGACCTCTGCTCCCTCTGGTCCGCCCCGCTTGCAATGCTCCGCCCTGCTCACTCAGTCTCTGCTCTGGCCCAAATACTTATTTATTATACATAAGTACACTGTAACTGTCTTCAGACATACCAGAAGAGGGCATCCGATTTCATTACAGGTAGTTGTGAGCCACCATGGGGTTGCTGGGATTTGAACTCAGGACCTTCAGAAGAGCAATTGGTGCTCTTACCCACTGAGCCATCTCTCCAGCCCTTAAACAATCTTTACCAGTCTGTGAACTCTGTGTCATGTTTATGTAGGTCTTTTCTTTTCAGTTGCTTATTGATTGCTAGAACATGAGAATACAATCCTTTGGCATGCTAAAATAGTGCATTCTTCAAACTTGTTAAATCCGTCGTTTCTGGAGGGATTTGTAGATTCCACAGGATTCTCAAGGTAGATAATGATGTCAAGGCTGAATTTTTTGTACTACTTTCGTTTCTTTTGCTTGACATGCTGTACTTGCCACTCTCTGATGATGTTGAGTAGGAATGATGAGAAGGAACATTCTTCTCTAGCTCTCTGCTCTCAGTCATAGGGAAGCTCAGAGAAGGACCTCAGTGATTTAGTAAGAGTTTAGCCAGTTCCCATTCATGAATGCCCTTTATGTGCACATATCTTTAAAACACTTCAATGATAACTCACTACTAATTCACACAGTGCTTCAAGATGTGTGCTTTTTTGTTGTTGTTTTTTTGAGACAGGGTTTTTCTGTGTAGCCCTGGCTGTCCTGGAACTTACTCTGTAAACCAGGTTGGCTTCAAACTGCTTCTGCTTCCTGAGTGCTAATTAAAGGTGCCCATCCCTGACTTTTAAGTTTTTCTTGTTTTGTCTTTTTTAGACAGGGTTTCCCTGTATAGCTCTGGCTGTCTGGGAACCCACTCAGTAGCCCAGGCTGTCCTTGAACTTAGTATGACATAGCTTTAACTAATGTCTTGACTTCTGGTACAGCTGGTGTTCTGTCTCTACCTTTTGTTTTATTTGCCTGAAATAAGCTAACTTTTTTCCTCTTCTCCAAAAACCCTTTATATTGTAATCATATTTTGAAACTACCACTTGAATTTCAATGATGTTCACTGCTACTGTAGTAAACATTGCTTCTACATTATTCAATAAACAAATATTTATCTTTTTTGTTTTGTTTTATTTTTTGAGAAAGGGTTTCTCTGTATAGCTGTGGCTGTCCTAGAACTCACTCTGTAGACCAGGCTGGCCTCAAACTCATGGAGATCCACCTGCCTTTGCATCCGGAGTGCTGGGATTAAAGCCATGGGCTACCACACTTGGCTAGAAATATTTATCTTAAAAGGGGGATAAAGTTTATGTTTTGTTTTATTGTTGCTGCTGTTTTAGGAATTTTGTTTTTTGTTTTTTTGTTTTGTTTTGTTTTAAAGATTTATTTATTTATTATTATAAATAAGTACACTGTAGCTGTCTTCAGATGCACCAGAAGAGGGCACCAGATTTCCTTATGGGTGGTTGTGAGTCACCATGTGGTTGCTGGGATTTGAACTCACAACCTTCAGAAGAACAGTCGGTGCTCTTAACCACTGAGCCATCTCACCAGCCCAGGAGTTTTGTTTTTGAGACAGATTCTCATCTAGCCCAGGCTGGCTTCAACCTCACTTGGTAACCAAGCACAAGTTTGAACTTCTGATTCTCTTGCATCCACCACTAAAGTGCTGAGCATCAGGTGTACATACCGTACATACCTGGCTCAGACTTCATTCTTTTTTTTTTTCTGGTTTTTCAAGATAGGGTTTCTCTGTATAGCCCTGGCTGTCCTGGAACTCACTCTGTAGACCAGGATGGCCTTGAACTCAGAAATCTGCCTGCCTCTGCCTCCCAAGTGCTAGGATAAAAGCATGCACCATCATTGTCCGGCTCAGACTTCATTCTTAATATTTTGTGAGAAATCTTCATTCCAATCATCTGTTCTTTGATTTCAGGTGGAGAGTACAGTGAAGATGATGTCAATGAATTAGTGAAGGAAGATGAAGTGGATGGTGAAGAACAGGCTGAGAAAACCAAAGGGAAAAGAAGGAAGGCTCAGAGCATTCCAGCCAGGTGATACTGCCCTGCAGACCTCACGAGAAAAAAAAGTCTTTATGGCTGAACAGAATGCTCTCATGATCTGTCTGTCTGTCTGCCTTTTTTGTTTGTTGTTTTGTTGTTGTTGAGGTAGGGCTTCTCTTGTAGCTCTGGCTGTCCTGGAACTTGCTCTGCAGACCTGGCTGTCCTGGAACTCACAGAGATCCATCCACCTGTCTCTTCCTCCTAAGTGCTGGGATTAAAGACCTAGACCATCACCGCCCAGCCTCCCCCCCCCCCCCCCCCGCCTTCCCTTCCTCCCTCCCTTTCTTAACAGTGTCTATGTGTGTGCTATAGCACAGGCTGGTCTAGTATTCATTGTATAGCCCAGGCTAGCCTCCACTTTCAGCCTCTAGAATTGTAGGGATTGTAGGCATGAGCCATTGCTCCTAGTTTTATTGCTAGGGTTTTTAACCCCGTCCTGTATGAGGGAAATATTTGTTGATACTGTAAAATTAAAATCAAGGCCATCAGCCAGTTTTAAAAAAGTTTTAGGCCTTAATTTTAAAATCACTAGATAAAATATGCATGTGGTTAAAGCAGTCTGGTCTTACCCTGAAAAGCCGTTACCTTAGATGCTGTCATACTCAGTGTGGGTGCATATTTCCTGCTCTCTTTGTTTAAAAGTAAAAAACGGTAGCACACTGTATATCATGCTCACACTCACTCTTGGACAGATCTCACAATGTTGCCCAGGGGGTGCTACTTCTAAGCCTCTTGTCTGACTTCTGAGTAGGGGTGTGGTTCCAGGGAGGCCTCACTGTGGTGATTCTCACTTAGCCCATTGCTTTAAAGACAGCTGGCAGTCCATTCGACACACCCTGTTCTTTCAGGGACTGTAGTGTTACACTTTATGAATAGGCCTGACTTGACTTAAGCATCCACTTACTGAGGAACAGTTAAATTGTAGAGTCTTTGCTACAGCAAAAGGCTGCAGAAGACATTGTTAGAACATGTTGCAACATATTGGTACAAGCTTTTTTTTTTTTTAAGATTTATTTATTTTATGTTTATAAGTATACTGTAGCTGTCCTTAGACACACCAGAAGAGGGCATCAGATCCCATTACAGATGGTTGTGAGCCACCATGTGGTTGTTGGGAACTGAACTCAGGCAGTACTCTTAATCACTGAACCTTCTCTCCAGCCCATGGTACAAGTATTTTTGAATGTCAGATTTAAAGGTGTAGAATTGTTTGATCTAAGGCTATATAAATTAAATTCTTTTCAGTTGAACTTTTAAATCACCCCCTGTCCCCAAAGAGGCCATGTTCTGAATTACAGACCCACAACAAATTAGAAAATCATGATGAGTGGTAACTCAGATGAAGGCGTCTTCTATAGGACTCTTCTGTTGCTCTTGTTTCTGTCTTGGGCATTGAAGCAAAAAAGCAGACTGCAGTTTTTGAATACAGAGCAAGTGAACGTTAAGTGCTATATTATGTCCACAAGTTGAAATAGTAGAAAAGTACTTTTATAAGCCCTGGGCCCAGTTCTCTTTCTCTGTGTTAGAATTTTTGTTTCTTTGCCGGTGGCATGATATTGCTGTATTGTTTAGAGTGTTTGGAAGAAAATGGTAACAATGAACTTGAGAGTCAGTTTGTGACTTTGTGTTTAGAAGTGAAAAATATTTAGCACATGTTTGTAGAACCCTTTTTCTGAAAAGATTAGTGAGGTAATCTTAGGTATTTTCTTTTTAGCTGTTGGGTTTTTTTGTTTTGTTTTGTTTTGTTTGTTTTTTGTCTGTTTGTTTTTCTTTTTCTTTTTTTTTTTCGAGACAGGGTTTCTCTGTGTAACCCTGGCTGTCCTGGAGCTCACTCTGTAGACCAGGCTGGCCTCGAACTCAGAAATCCGCCTTCCTCTGCCTTCCAAGTGCTAGGATTAAAGGCGTGCGCCACCATGCCCGGCAGTCTGTTTTTGTTCTTAGTGTGTAGCTTGGCTGTCCTCGAACTCACTATGTAGACCAAGCTGGCCTCCAACTCACAGAGATATTCAAGCCTTTGCTTTCCTGAATACTGGGATTAAAGATGTACACCACCATGCCTGCCTCAGGTGTTTTCTTAGTAAAAATATCCTAGACATAGGATACTAAATTTAAGTTTCTTTTCTTTTCTTTTTTAAAAGATTTATTTATTTTATGTATGTGTTGAGTACACTGTCGCTGCCTTCAGATACACCAGAAGAGGGCATCAGATCTCATTACAGATGGTTGTGAGCCACCATGTGGTTGCTGGGAATTGAACTCAGGACCTCTGGAAGAACAGATAGTACTCTTAGCCACTGAACCATCTCTCCAGCCCTAAATTTAAGTTTCAAGTGAACTCATACCACCCCCATTTTTTATTTAATATAGGAACAGGTAATAAAAAGACAATGCTTGCTAAAGGTTTTCCTCTCTTTCTCTCTCTTTGTCACACACACACACACACACACACACACACAGTGTATACGCTGTATGTCATGTAAGTCCTTCAATTGCTGTCAAGGTATGATACACTTGGAATGCAAAGTAACTCCTTAGCGACGAATGTCCATGTATGAGTTTATGAGGGGCTCTTATTTTCTGAGAGACTTGAATTTTAAATTTTCATTAAATATTCCTGCAGGGCATAGTTAAATTTTTTTAAGTACTACTAGACTCAGTGTGTTTTATTATTTAAATAAGAATTTCAGCTATTCAGATTATAGACTGAAGATAGTTAAAAATAGGTTTAAAATATAACATTTAACACTCTGAGAATACCTGTCGTATTGATTGATTGTTCCTGAGTCTCAAAGAGTAACATGCCAAGAATTTGAAAACACTGAGAAACTTGTGGGTATTTTTTTCACTATATGGTATAATTCTAAATTTTGTACCGTTGTTGCTGAATAAACATACTTAAAAACAAATTTAGTCAGGGCTGCAGAGCTGGCATAGGAGTTAAGAACAGTTACTGCTCCAGCAGAGGACCCGGGTTCAGCTCTCAGCATCTGCGTGGTGGCTTGCTTAGTCCCAGGGGATTTGACACCCTCTTTTGACTTCCACAAGCTTTTGTGCATATAGTACATATACATGCACTCAGGAACACACACATACACATAAATAAATGAATACCTTCTCCATTTCTCTTACTGTATGACTAGTAATCCCAGAAGTAAACTTTGAGGTGTGTAAGGTGACCTATGGTTGAGGAGAGGCAGTGAATGACCTTGCATTCTGTTTGTCTTCCTTTTCCTGGGTGGCTGTTGGTGAGTAGGAAGAGGAAACAAAGTGGCCTCTTGTTAGACGAAGAGGATGATGACAAGGAAGACCCTGGAGGGAGTAGTAGTGAAGAAGATGAAGAGCAAGAAGGAGGCCTTGGGTCAGAGAATGCAAGGAAGAAGAAGGAAGATGAGTTGTGGGCCAGCTTCCTTAATGATGTAGGACCAAAGTCAAAAGCAGCCCCAAGTTCACAAGCTAAGGTAAGCTTAAAGATTGATGGGATAAACAATTCTCCAGAAACACCCTCAGTCCCCAGGAGCTTCCTAGTGTTTTAACTTGCAAACTGACTTGAGATTTGAATCTCAAATCAGAAAGCAAACTACATGTCTTTTGATAATGACTTCACTAAGGGAAAAACAAAACATTTCTAACAATAGAAAAAATCAGGTAAATTTCCAGACCTGTATAAACTTTTAAAAAATTTATTTGTTGGCCTGGAGAGATCGCTCAATGGTTAAGAGTACTTACTGCTCTTTCAGAGGTCCTGAGTTCAATTCTTAGTACCCAAGTCAGGTAGTCCACAAAAGCCTGTAACTCTAGCTCCAGGGGATCGGATGCCTCTCGGGCTTCCAAAGGCGCCTGTGTACATGTGGCTTACCGACACACATCTAAATAAAATAAGTAAAAATTTAAAGATTTACTTGTTATTATTTTAATTCTGAGTATATGTTTGTGCCTATGTGTGGGTCAGTGCATGTGAGTACAGGTATCTACATTGGCCAAAGGCATTAGCTCACCCTGGAGCTAAGAGTTACAGGCAGTTATGAGTTCCCAGACAGAAGTACTAAAAACTGAGCCCAGGGGGCTAGTGAGATGGCTCAGCGGGTAAGAGCTGATTGCTCTTCCAAAGGTCATGAGTTCAAATCCCAGCAACCACATGGTGTCTTACAACCACCTATAATGAGACCTGACACCCTCTTCTGGTATGTCTGAAGACAGCTACAGTGTACTTATAATAAATAAATAATAAATCTTTAAAAAACAAAACAAAAAAACTGAGCTCAGGTTCTCACCGAAAGCTCTTAACTGCTAAGCTACCTATCTCTCCAGCCTCTCCAGTATATCTGTTTTATTTTTTATTATTTTTTATGTGTATTTACTTGCTTGTATGTTTATGCACCACATGCATGTAGTACCCATGATAGTCAGAAGAGGGCATCAGTTTTTGAACTGGAGTTATAGGTGGCTATGAGCCACTATATGGGTCTTGGAAATCTAAGCTGTGTCCTGGAAGAACAGTCTTAATCATGTCATTTTTCAGGCCTTCCAATAGTGTTTAACTGATTGGAGATGAAAATGTGAGAGAACAACCCTAAGCAGTATGTTCAGACACTTCTTTTTTTTTTTTTTTTTTCCCCTGAGACAGGGTTTCTCTGTGTAGTTCCTGGCTGTCCTGGAACTCACTCTGTAGACCAGGTTGGCCTCGAACTCAGAAATTCGCCTGCTTCTGCCTGGATTAAAGGCGGGAGCCACCACTGCCCAGCTCAAGACAGTTATTTTAGTCTCACGCTTTGGTGAAAGTGATATCTATCTATCTATCTATCTTTTATTTTATTTTATTTTATTTTATTTTTCAGGTAGGGTTTCACTGTGTAGCCCTGGCCAGCCTGGAACTCTATAGACCACACTGGCTTCTAGCTCAGAGATCCTTGAGTCTCTACCTCCTGGGTGCTGGGCTTAAAAGGTATGTACTATACAGACTTGATTCCATTTCTTATTCTTCTTTTAGGTAGCAGAGGAGACTGAAGAGACTAGTTCAAATAAACCGTTGGTCAAAGCAGATGAGCTAGAGAAACCTAAAGAAGCAGAAAAGGTGAAGATTACCAAGGTGTTTGACTTTGCTGGCGAAGAAGTAAGGTAAGAGGGTTTCTGTGGTTGAAAACTAGTGCTTTCTCAAGGCAGTGCTTCAAGTTCTGCTTCCTATCGGGCCTATCCCTACCCGGCTTACTGTTTTGGCTGTGTGTGTGCATTTGGAAGTTTGTATTTCTGTTGCTCATTGCCATGCTTTGTGCTTTGAGTACTTTTATCTCCTTCCATTGCTGTGAGATAGCAGCCCTGGTGAGATGGCTTAAGTCAGCCAAGGATTTAAAGTACTAGGGGGGAAAGTTAGTGTCCATATTATTTTGTCCCTCTAGTATTGTTTGAGCTGGTTTATGAGTTTATTTATCTTAGTTTATAAAAGCAGTTTATTTTAGAGGCTTTTCAGCCTCCTGGATGCTTTGTTTATAGGCAGGATCTCACTATGTAGCCCCAGCTTTCCTAGAACTCACTATGTAGACCATGTTGGCTTCAAATTTAGAGAGATCCACCTGCCTCTGCTTCCTGAGTGCTGGGATTAAAGGCATGTACCACTAAAAGATCAGCTTGTTGGTATTTTATTTGATTTTTTTTTTTTTTTTTTGGAAGAGTAGTATTGTGACTGTTTTAAGTAAGAACCACATGCCTAGAATTTTCAGACCCCTCATTTATTTAAAATTACAATGTAGAAGCTGTAGTTCTATAATTTAGAGGCGATGAGAACAGAATTCAAGCAATAATTTTGTAATAATATTTGTTTATTGTCTTTGACAGTAACAGATTAGACTCAGATGTGGTCTGATAATACAGTTTCCTCTGTGTTTATCATTTTTAAAAGCAATGCTTGTTTCCCAGTAGATGCTGGAGTCCTCAGTTTTGTTTTGTTTTGTTTTTTTGTTTGTTTGTATTCGGTTTTTCAAGCCAGGGTTTCTCTGTGTAGCCCTGGCTGTCCTGGACCTCACTCTGTAGACCAGGCTGGCCTCGAACTCAGAAATCCTCCTGCCTCTGCCTCCCAAGTGCTGGGATTAGAAGCATTTGCCACCACTGCCCAGTGTCCTCAGATTCTTACGTCCCATTTATAAAATGGCATGGTGTCAGTATATAACCTATGTACAACTTCTTTTGTACATTAAATATCTGATTTGTAATACTTGATAACATAAATCCACAAAAGTAGCACAGTATGTAGGGACTAGTGAGAAGAACGATAATGTGAGCGTGTTCTATACAAATATATTTTCCCCCTAAATTTTTTTGCCTGTGTTGGTTGATTCATAGAATATAATCAACTAATACACAGTATTGCCTGTTTTTGTCCAATGAAAATACATTTTGAAAAATTGAAGTTTTATAAATAGTTATGGAGCACAACTTTTAAAATTTGTTTAGACTGGGTCTCAGTGTAGCCCAGACTGTCCTGGGAACTTACTGTGTATCCCAAAGTGGATGAAGTTGTGGTATTCCATCTGCTCAGCATCCAGACTACGTGCATAAGCTGCCCTGCCCAGCAACACTCATTTTTAATTACTGTATGTATGTGGGTCTTTTGCCTGGGTGTATGTCTGTGTGCCATGTACATACCTGGTGTCTGAAGTTGTCAGAAAAGGGTGTTAGATCCCCTGGAACTGCAGTTATAGATGGTTCTGAGCCACCATGCAGGTGCTAGGACTAGAACCCAGGGTCTCTGGATGAGCATCCAGAGCTCTTAATTTCTGAGTCATCTCTCCAATACCAAAGTCACTCATTTGAAAATTTTTTCTCAAAAAGATTTTCTTTTTGAAGTATCTTTAGGGCAGTGTTGTAAGAATAATATTACAGTGAACACACACATGGGAGACACTCTCTCACTCAGGTTCATCCATGTTCAGTGTTCTGTCTGCCCTTAAGTGAGGGTATGGGCACGCCTGTCACTGTGTGTATGAAGGCCAGAGGACAGCTTGTGACAGTTGCATCTCTCTCTACCACGGGGTCCTGGGGAGTCAACTCAGTTTGCCAGGCTTGGCAGCCTTTATTCACTGAGCCATCTTGGCAAATCTTGATATAAATGGCTCACCTTGACCACTGGACTGATCTCTGTTCTTTTTTTTTTTTTTTTTAAAGATTTTATTTATTTTATATACATGTAACTGTCTTCAGACACACCAGAAGAGGGCATCAGATCCCATTACAGATGGTTGTGAGCCACCATGTGGTTGCTGGGATTTGAACTCAGAACCTCTGGAATAGTGGTCAATGCTCTTAACCGCTGAGCCATCTCCCCAGCCCGATCTCCCTTCTTTTTAATGCAGTGATTATAGTGGCTAAGTATGAATAATGTGACGTGTTGAACTGATGTCCCTATGTTCGTAGTTACTGTCCCTCTTGTCTTAGGTCAATAATAGGTGGCTTTTTTTTTTAAGATTTATTTTATTTATTTTATGTGTATGAGTACACTCTAGCTGTACAGATGACTGTGAGCCATCATGTGGCTCTGGCCCTGCTTGATCCGGCGTAATTCACTGTAGCTGTTTTCAGACAGACCAGAAGAGGGTGTCAGATCTCATTATGGTGTAGCTGTTTTCAGACAGACCAGAAGAGGGTGTCAGATCTCATTATGGGTTGTCATGAGCCGCCATGTGGTTGCTGGGATTTGAACTCAGGACCTTCAGAAGAACAGTCAGTGCTCTTATCCACTGAGCAATCTCGCCAGCCTTGGCTTTTGTTTTTTAAAATTTTTTTTTTTTTCAATTTTCACCAATAACATGTAGTTTTGAAGGCCTTATTTTGAGTAGATCTATGTATGATTCTGTTACAGCCTTTTAGGCCCCAGTTATCCCGTTGATATTCTTTCTAGCTGTTCTTACACAATCAGGACCCAGTTGAAGATGAAATAGTGCATTTGGTGTTTTAAGGGTACAGACCATTTGTATTGGAGAACACACTTCAATTTAGATTATTGCTTGCCTTGTATGTTTAGTTTCCAGTTAATCACTTTAGACTAGAAGTTATCAGCCTTCCTGATGCCGTGATATTAAGAATATAGTTCCTCGCTGGGCAGTGGTGGCACATACCTTTAATCCCAGCACTTGGGAGGCAGAGGCAGGCAGATTTCTGAGTTTGAGGCCAGCCTGGTCTACAGAGTGAGTTCCAGAACAGCCAGGGCCATACAGAGAAACCCTGTCAATATAGTTCCTCATGTTGGCATGACCCTAACCATAAAATTATTTTGTTGCTACCTCATAACTAATGTTGCTACTGTTATGAACCGTAACATAAACATTTAATATGCAGGATATCTGATATGTGACCCTGTGAAAGGGTTGTTTGACCCCACTCCCCGTCCCCAGGGGTTGTGATTCACAGGTTGAGAACCAACTGCGCTGGCAGTACTAGATATTCTAAAGGAGCCTAGCATTAGTGTTGAGTTGAAGGACATGGGCTGCATCTTTTAGAACTCCCCATTTTAAGGCACTCCTGGTAATTAGTCACTTTGAGATCTGTCACATAATTATTGATGATGTGAATTAGTAATGGATTTTGCCTCCAAAAATCAAATTGCAGAATGATCCAATACAGAATTATAGAAGACAGGGTTTCTCTGTGTAACCCTGGCTGTCCTGGAACTCACTCTGTAGACCAGGCTGGCCTCAAACTCAGAAATCCGCCTGCCTCTGCCTCCCAAGTGCTGGGATTAGAGGCAGGCATATCTGTGTGAGTCTGGGGGTACAGAGTGAGTTTCAGGACAGCTATGCAAAAAAAAAAAAAAAAAAAAAAAAATCCTGTATCGATAAACCACGAAAGAAAGAAAAAGGAGAGAAACGAAACTTTTTTGGACACAGCAGAGCATTTGCACATGAAGTCACAGCAGCTGTGACAGCATGCACACAATCTACACAGGATCATCCAAAGTCCCAGCGTGGGAAGTGGGTCTCAGAGTTGAAGTAGCTAAAAAGCTGTTGGCCATTGATGGCTGCTGAGAGAGGCAGGGTCAGTTTTCTTTAAGGATGTGGCCCCTAAGACTACCCATGTTCAAGTAGGTTCCCAACACCCAGGCTTATATTAGCAGCATTGAGTGGGCTCTGTGGGTTTTAAGAAAGAAAAAATATATATATACACAAGGAAATTGGGAGTGGATATGGTAGAATGGTGGTAAGGGAGAGATTGGAAGAGAGGGAGTTGGAGTAAACTTAGTCAAACCACTCTAAATGCCTGTGTAAAAATGTGTAGAGTATATTAACATACTGCAGAAAATACAAGTTAAAAAACAAGACAATTAGAAGCAGAATTGGGGGCCGGCCAAGTTTATAGCACAAGTTCCGTCTAGGACAACATGGTGAGACTGTTGGAAAGCCTACATTGACTTAGATCACTTCCCACATGTAGAGTATCTACAGTACAGTCTTCATAAAGAACAAAATCAGCTGAATTGCTGTTGCTTTGAGAAATCAGTAAATTTCAGATGAAATTATGAATTTTATAAATTTGTTTATAAATATTATTGTTTAATATGTCCCTGATTATTTTTCTTTTTTGAGATAGAATCTAGTGTAGCCCAGGCTGACATTGAACTGATTCTCTGGCCTGTTCCTTCCCAAGTGTAGGGATTACATTCATACGATACTACTCTTGATTTTTTTGTTTGTTTTTTTTAAGACAGGGTTTGTCTGTAGCTCTGGGTGTCCTAGAACTCAGGCTGTAGACCAGGCTGGCTTCAAACTCTGAGGTCCACCTGCCTCTGCCTCCTGAGTGCTGGGATAAAAGGTCTGTTCTCTAATGCTCTACTTTTGTAAATATTGAAGTACTCAGGGAGCCTGCATGAATACAATTTGTCAGAAGAGGGCAGCACCATCTGTCAAATAAAACAGGATAAGAGCACTTTCTTTTCATTAACTGCACACTCAACACATGCATCTTATTTATAGTTCTCAGTAAAACATAGTGATTTAAAAACATTATATATTATTGAGATATATAACAGAACAAGTGAGTGTCTTCTCAAACTCTTTCCCCATAAGGAATACAAAAGCGGGCTGGAGAGATGGCTCAGCAGTTAAGAGCACTAACTGTTCTTCCAAAGGTCCTGAGTGTTCAATTCCCAGCAACCAGATGGTGGTTCACAACCATCTGTAATGGGATCCAGTGCCCTTTTCTGGTGTGTCTGAAGACAGTGACAGTGTACTCACATACATAAAATAAATAAATCTTAAAAACAAACAAACAAACAGACTAGAAAAGCTTGTTAAGGCCTGTGGTAGCAGTTTACTCCTGTAATACCAGCCCATAGGAAGAGGAAGCAGGATGATCAAGGCCAACCTGGGCATGTATGTATAATTGCTTATGTACAGATAATAGTATATATAGTTAATATATATATATATATATATATATTGTTTTTTTTGGATTTTTTGAGACAGGGTTTCTCTGTGTAACCCTGGCTGTTCTGGAACTCACTCTGTAGACCAGGCTGGACTCAAACTCAGAAATCCACCTTCCTTTGCCTCCCGAGTGCTGGGATTAAAGGCGTGCGCCACTACTGCCCGGCCCAAGACAAGATTTTTTTAGGCTGGCCACAAACTCAGATCCATCTGCCTCTGTCTCCCAAGCACCAGAATTAAAGGTGTGCACCACTACTGCCAGGCTATTGGCAAGACTTTTTTAAAAAGTACATTCTTTAAGATACTATAAGGAGCTTTCTTGAACGATCTTAGGAGATTTGAACTTTGACTACCTAGGCACAAACTTGGTATTTGTCTTTGAGTATATCATTTAATTTCTTTACTTCATTGTTTCTTTCCTTTTTTGTCTTTTTCTCAAGAGCATCACTGCATCTTTAAGAAATGTGAAAGACCTAGTGGGAGAAGTGTGTGAGTGTGAGAATGAGGTAGTGTGAGCATGACGTTAGTGGTTTTAGTCTGTCTAACTTTTCTGTGGTGTTTTGTTTGTCTTTCCTCGGGGGGGCTATGTAATTTTTCAGTCTTGGGGAAGGGAGCAAGATGACCGTTCTTACCCTTTTCTCTGGTAGAGCCAGCTGACCTTGTGAGCTCAGACTTTCCTAAATGATTCACCTTTTGGAAAACTCCAGTCATGGAAAAGTTCCATCCAAATAAAGACTTTTCAGGAAGTTGAGTGAGTGAAAATGAAGTTAAAATGGAATTTCTGTTGAAAAACAGGTGAATTAATTATTGCTAATAATAAGCCATTTCCTACCAGGGATTCCTCTCATGCATGAAATGATAAGTTAACCATTCTCTTACTTGAAAGTACTATGATAGCTAAATCCTTCATTGCTTCCTAAAAGTGAAGTTAACTTTCTGGTCCCTGGGGAGGCTGAGAACAGGAGAGGGCCAGCTGGGAGCTTACTCGCAGGGTCTGTCTTGGAAAACAAAATGGCAGAAAAAGTGGAGTTGCTCTGGGGATGTGAACAGCAGAGAGCAGTCTGCTGTTTGTGTCAGCTATCAGGTTCCTTAAGAAGTACCTCAGGCTACATAGTGTTTCCTGGTGGGTGCTATAGCATTCCCAAAGGTTAGATTCCCCACGCCTACTCTGTGATTTGGTGTGTGTCATGTCACTTTTGTTGTCGTTGTGTTGCCGGACTGTAAGTTTTTAATGGCATAAGCCATATCATGTTTCTTTATGTGTCCTGTTGCATCTGGGATGCTTTCCAGAACATGTTTACCTAAGTGTGTATCAGAGTCTTGTTAGTCCTGCTCAAAACGAGTTCAGCAAAACCAAACATAAATTCATGGTTGCTGCTTTCTTCTCTTTGTTACTTGGGCCACTTGTTCTTCGTATCCTAGCAATTTTTTTTTTTTTTTGCGACAGGGTTTCTCTATACAGCCCTGGCTGTCCTGGAACTCACTTTGTAGACCAGGCTGGCCTCGAACTCAGAAATCCACCTGCCTCTGCCTCCCAAGTGCTGGGATTAGAGGCATGCGCCACGGCTATATCCTAGCATTCTTAAAGTTCAGCTGTCATATTGATCCTTTAAAGTTTGCTGTGTCAGTCAAGTATTGTATGACTCTTTGCTGAAGCTCATCCTTCAATTCTAGACTTTTTTTGTTGTTGTTGTATTTTCCCCTTTTCCTGAAATGTGTATTATTTGAATTTAGACTGTATTATAGTTGGGCAACAGCTGTGCCTCAGTAGCAAACAGTCAAGTATCTATTTCTTAGTACTATGAACGTTGTGGGTGGGTTAGCACTTTGCCTTGTCCCTCAGTCCTCTGGCATATACTGCCTTTAAGAGTGCCTTTGCGCTTAATCCCTTTAATTTCAGGATGGGGCTTTATTCTTCATGCCTGTCCTCCTTTGCTTTTCATTTTCTCTAAATGTATTGGATCCTCTGGATCAGCAGTGGTGGGACACGGCCTGTGTTTTGATGTAAGAGAGGCTTTGTTGTTCCTAATGCAGACTTGGAGCTGGTTGTGGCTGCCTGTGCCTCTCTTCTACCTTTGATCATTAAATTTAATTAGCCTTTCTAGGGTTCTGTAAAACAAATCGGCTTTCTGGTTGTCATCCATTCCACATGGCTACAAGCTTTGGAGATCAGAGGAAACCAAAGCCAGTTAGTACATCCAGACTTGCTGCTCTTTTTAAGTCAGAATCTCATTTAGCTGAGGATGACCTTGAACTCCTGCAGTCCTGCTCACTGTCCTAGTGTGAAGATGTTGCTGGCATGTACCACCATGCCCAGCTGGTGTGTGACTTTCTCAAAGTTAGATGGATGTCTGTCTCTTGTCCCTCTACTTACTACTGTTGTGGAGTTGGTCGTATGTATTTGTCACTGTAAATAGACTTTGGTAGCAAGTGGACAGTAAAGCATATGTTAGTTCTTCACTAATCTCACCAGTCTTCTGTAGATTCTGTACAAGACAAGGAAACCTAAAGGATCTATTTTGAGTCTAGTATTTTGAGTTCAGCATTAAGCCCAAGATTTTGATGCAGGTTTACTTTGGGTATTGATTTTGCAGTATAACAGTATAGCAATATAAAATTTACTAGCTTGCATGAACCAGCTAGCTGTTCTGTTGCAGTTTCTCACAGTTCCAGAGGCCTCTAGGTTCTGGTAGGCAGTTGCTCAGCCTCTCTTGTTCCCTTTAACCAGTGCTGGGACCATCTTAAAGATCACTGTCTTTCCATCCTGATGCTTAAGAACTTAGATACCTTGATGCTAGGAATGATTCCTCAGACATCTGTGTCTGTGTCTTTCCATGTGATCTATGCTGTAGAGTGGATGGAGTTCTAAAGATGTATTCTCAGAGAAGAAAGGCTTCAGAAGGCCTGTACTACAGAACCACTTGAACAACCACTTGCACAGAACTCCCTTTGGTGACATAGTCATAAAACCCCATTCAGTTTGAAGGAGTTTGCTTAAGGTTCTGGAGAAGCATATGGGACAGGAAATGTGTGACAGCCAGTTTGGAAAATACCATCTGTTGGCAGAATTTTCACTAGCATTGCTGTGTAGACTCTGGATAGTTGAATAAGTTGAGTAACTGCTTAGAGTTCAGTTTTAGTCCTTAGGGGTATAAATGCACTTCCTGTCAGGATGACAGTGCCGTAGAGCAAAGCTGCCCAGTATCAACTATAAGCAGCAGTAGGTAGGCATTGGAGTGTTGCTGGTGTGTTCTGCTTTAGCTGGACTTCAGCTTGTCTCATCTTGGCTCTGCCACTTACCTAACACATAGTGTTAAGTACAAGAGAGAGGTGGCCTTTCGTTATTTATCCTTGAAGGTAGTGGAGACTAGTATACCCTCACAGATGAGTTTTATAGGGTTTATTCTATCATTTTTGGCTAATCTTTGGTTAAATATTTATAATACATTAACTGTAGTTTTGGATCTGTCTACTGGTAGATTGGAATTTAAGCAAAATTCCTCAAATGTTTTTGTTGCTCTGGCATGTCAAAACAGGCATTACATATTTCTCCTCTCTTTACATGGAGTATAGAACACCTTAAGTATCTTTATTTCTTCCCTTAGAACTGTTTATTGGATGCAGTGTTTTCAGTTTGAAATGAGGTAGGATTGTGTCTCATTCTGCCACGCCCTAGGCAGTTCTGATCTGCCCAGTTTAAAGAAAGTGCATTTTGTCTTGAGGTTTTAGGTGTAGAGGAGGAAGGAGCCCTCTGTGGAATATTTCCATTTGTTCACTTTTCTTCTTGAAATGATGACAATGCTTTTGTCCCTTTGTCGAGTTTTCATCTCACTGATCATTGGCTCTCTGAGTCGGTGCTGATCTGGGCAGTAAGGGAGAGTGCAGGCAGGGTCTCTCTAGATCCTTGTTAGTAACCATGTGAGCTGAGACTCGGGTGTGGGCTGGCAGATAGAAGGGGAGATTTGAAGGTGAACATTGAACTACATTGTTGTCTTGTTTGTTAGTGTCAATCTGGGAGAATGCCTATTTATAGAACTGTTAGAGTGAACTGTAATCATAAGACTCAGTGGCCAGGATTTATTGAAAACTCAGTGTTATGTTCCTAGTTTTCATTTATTTCATTTGCTATAATTTTTGCTTCTTTTTAAAAATTTTATTTATTTTTAATTTTATTTATATTGGTGTTGTCTGCATGTATGTCTGTGGAAAGGTGGATCCTCTAGAGCTGGAGTTACAGACAGTGGTGAGTAGCCATGTGTTAGTTGGGAATTGAACCTGGGTCCTCTAGAAGAGCAACCAGTGCTCTTAACTGCTGAGCCATCTCTCCAGGCCCCCAATTTTTGCTTCTTATCCCACTTGTAAGTTTGTTGTCTCTTTTCTTGAAATAGGGTGACTAAAGAAGTAGATGCTGCGTCTAAGGAAGCCAAGTCTTTCCTCAAGCAAACAGAGAAAGAAAAACCGCAGGCTCTTCTCACTTCAGTGGCGACACCACTCCCTGCTGGGTCAGGGTGAGTATTTGCCTCAGTGCCAGGTGTAGTTGGCACACTGAGGAAACTTCTCTGTGTGAGGACCCGTTTCTAACTGCAACTGTCTCCACTCCTTTGTGATATAGGGAATGAAACTGCCTTGTTGGAAGTATTTATTTACCCAGATGGAGTTTGCTAGAAAAATTAGCATGGATTACTTATTTAATAATTCCAGCCTGGCCAGGTGGGTGGTGGTGCACACCTTTAATCCCAGCGCTTGGGAGGCAGAGGCAAGCAGATTTCTAAGTTCCAGGCCAGCCTGTTCTATAGAGTGAGTTCCAGGACAGCCAGGGATACACAGAGAAACCTTGTCATAAAACAAAAACAAAAACAAAATAATCCCAGCCTGAAAGAAGTTAATCACAAAGCTGAACATGTAAATTGCATACCTAAAAATTATTATCTTTGCATGACAACATTAGCAGTTCATCAGAACATTTAATAAATTTTGAATTGAGTACTTAGATGCAGTCCCCTGATGGCAAAGGAACATCAGAAAGGTCAGATAGGCACAGGGATCTACATCTGTAGTCCCAACCACTTGGAGACTGAGATAGATAGAGCACGTGAGCAAAGAAGTTCAAGGCTAGCCTAGGGATCAGAGTAAGCCCCTGTCTCAAATAAAATAGTCAAAAATTATTTTAAAAAAAGAAACATTGATAGTTTACCTCTTTTGATCTTTTCATACTTTATTTTTAGCTGAAGATTAGAATTTCCTTTCTCTTTGAGAAAGCAAAAGTTCCTATCTTAACATATGTAAAAAGTAAATAAGAGAAGCCCAAGGCTGTAGGCTCTAAAGGAATGAGCATAGATTTCACCACAGGGGCATCTGTGACAAGCCAGCAGAGAGTTCTGGGTAGGCCAGGCTCCTAAGCTGACTTCTGTGACCTTTTAGATGGGGACTGGCACCTCATTAAACATAGTCACCTTTGTTTTGAATAGGAAAGTTGATATTTGTTTGTTTGTTTGTTTGTTTTTCTTGTTTTTAAGACAGAGTTGTACTATATAGGAATGGCCTTGCCTGGAGCTAACTATGTAGACCAGGCTAGTGCCAAACTTATCAAAATCTATCTACCTCTTCCTCCTTAATGTTGGGATTAAAGGTGTATATCAGCATGCCTGACAAACAGAAAAATTTTATTTTACATTTTTTTTCTCCCATTAAAAATCCACCAGATTTTCCTGTTAAACTGTATTGGCAAATTTTCATCTCTTTAGCCTGGCTCTTAATAATGGTGTTAAAGTGGTGTACACTTACTTAGTAGCAGAATCCAAGACAAAGGTTTACATGCAAGTCATTTATTTCTGTGAGAAGTGATTCCAGGGAGACCCAGAAGGTGGGGTGAAAGGAAGAGAGGCCTCTCTCAGAAACTGCTAACTGCCTTTTCTGTTACCTATCAGTGGTGTTGATTGTCCTGAAGACTGGCTGAGCAGACTATTTCTAAATGAATCTGGGCTGATTGGATATCAGCATAGGACAGTCTCTTTAAATTAACTGAGACGGATTCCTCCCAAAGCTGAGCCTTACAGCCCTGGCATAGACGAGAGTCAACATGGAGGCTCTGCTGAGAAAGGGCTGAGAAGGGTCTGACTCCAGAAGGGAGGGAGTCATCGACAGGCTGCACACAAGAGCTCCTGGGGTAGAGGGCAGCTATTCTAGTGAACTAGTTCTTAGTAGATTAATGACCTACTGACTCCCTTACAAAAGAGGCAAATGAAATCCGTGCTAACCAAATTCTTTGAGAGCTATAATGGAATATACCAGAGTATGGAATATCTAAGTATCTGAGTAAAAGTGCATGAATATGGGACATTTAAAATCTCAAGTGGCCCTTCAAGGGTAATCTGCTTGTTTTTCTGACCTGTGTCTCATAAAGCTGCTTGGAATGCCAAAGGAAATCATCTGCTTGGGGGTTTGAAAGTAGACTCGTTTTATCCTTGAAAACGTTAGAATCTGCAACACATTCCACATGCGTGGAAGGTCTTTTCAGGGGAAGAATTTTCAGGATCCATCTAATATATAAAAGAAAAGTAATAAGTAAAAGGTTTTCCCTGCCCCCCCCCCCCCCCCCCCCCCCCCCACACACTTTGCGAATTGCTTCAGTTTATAGAAACTGTGTTTTCGTTTTCTCTAAACAGATTTAAGCAATACAGGAAAACCAGTGCAAAAGAGTAAAACATCCTGTCCCACATCTTTCAGTAACAAATAAGGACAGATGCAGAGGAGCCAGTGTTTGTAACTGAAAATGCATTTCCTCCACATGTTTAAAATAGCATGCTGCTTAGGCTATAAAAAGCCAGAGTCTGTGTGTCAGGAATGGCGCAAACCCTCTTTTAATTAGAGGACAACATCAGGCTGTTACATTTGGTAGCCGAAAGCACAATGCTTACTGTGTCTAAATTCCCATGGCTTCATCATCCAAGCCTCTTGATTTCTCTCTCTTCCTCTGAACACTGAATTCTTGCTCCTATCTTCTACCAGCTGGTAGCTGGCTGGACTACAACCCTACACTTGCTCTTTTCTTCCACTCTAACATGCATTACTCTGTTAGTCTCATCAGAACTCACAGTCCTTGCTATAAGCATTGAGTTTTTCCCATTTTTTTTTTTCCCTCCTGGACATAGAGAAAAGGCTTTGCTGTTGAATCTCAAACAACCTCCTGGTGGTATCCAATTAGGCAGTGTTTGTCCCAAAGACAGAAAAGATTTGTCATAGAGCCATATGAAGATTAAGTCTAAAATCGATAAGCTGGGTAATGAATGGTCTGTAATGAATGGTCTGTATTCTTAGTGCCTAGAAGTGAGTTCAATGCAGGGAGTTCAAGGCCAGCCTTGACTGCATGGTGAGTCTATGGTCCATCTGGACTGCATAAGATTTTTTCACTGAAAACCAACAGTAAATAACAGCTGATCCAGTGGTCTGTCAGTTGTCAGTGTCTCTGACTGTCCGAGGAACCTCACATTTGTGGATACGTTTTCTGTCTAAACAGCTAAAGTGATCTTTCCTAGGGTCCTTGGAAGTTGGTAATTATGAATTTAGCTTATTTTTAGTTTTTAAATAAACATAATCATTGAGTTTTGATAAAGAGCAGCAACCATTTCTCTCAAAGTAATAGAAATCAAACAGCCACGGTATTGGAAGGAAATGTTTCTAGAATTTGAATATCTTAGTTGGCTTGGTTTTTGTTTTGTTGCTTGAATATGTTCCTATTTTGTCTCCCATGACATGTTTACAGTTGAATGTAAGCTTGCATATACTCCAGAGCTGAGTCCCTTGAGTGGTTCAATTCAAGAAGACAGACTTCCAGCAGGGTCCCAACAGAACTGTCTAGGATGTCATGAGTAAAAGTCTGTTGGTATATACTAATAATAAAGACCTCTGATTATGTGAGAGATTGGAAAGTGATTTTTCTTTAAGAAAACAATACATTGTTTGTTTAGAAATGTGTAATTGGAACCTGGCAGTGGTGGCGCACACCTTTAATCCCAGCACTTGGGAGGCAGAGGCAGGCAGATTTCTGAGTTCGAGGCCAGCCTGGTCTACAGAGTGAGTTCCAGGACAGCCAGAGCTATACAGAGAAACCCTGTCTCGAAAAACCAAAAAAAAAAAAAAAAAAAAAGAAAAAGAAAAAGAAATGTGGAATATTTATTTATTTATTTATTTATTTATTTATTTATTTATAATTGCAGAATCTTACTATATAGCTAGGCTGATCTCAAGCCTGTGATCCTCTTGCCTCAACCTTTGAGTGCTGGGGTTACAGGTGGGGTTACAGGTGTGTATTACCAAACCTGGCCCAAAACAAAACAAAAACAACAAAAAACTTTAATGAAACTAAATGTGACACTATGTAATTTATCAATTTGAATTTTACCACTTATTAGTTTCTGGCATACACACAGGATATATTCATAGTAATGGGCAGCTATATAACACTAGTCCTGTTACCAGTTACTCTCTGTCTGCATCCTTAACCACTCATGGACTTTCTGGGTCTTATCAGGCATCTCATGATAGGAATCCCAATTTTTCCTTTTTTTTCTTTTTAAGATGTGTTTTTAGAAAAACAATAGGCTTATTAGCTATACCGGATGCTGTGTCAGCATTGGCTGACTTGAGGGTGAATGGGAAGCCTGTGCCTTGCCATGCCTTCCATTTTCAGTTGAGAGCCCTTCCTTCATGCCAGCTGTTTGAGAGTGTGGAGGGAGAAAAGTTTGAGGGAAGTCTTTCATACTATGGCAATTGTTGGGCGGGTCCCGCATTCCCTTCTCTTGGTGAGCCCTGATCTTATGCCAAAAGCCTCTTTCCAATCTTGCAGTTCCACCTGCACATCCCTTCTATGTGTTGAGGGGCAAGGGGAGGGTACACTGCTCTTGCTCATGTGGGCCCAAACCTCAGAGTTTTTCATCCTCTCTGCCCCACCCTGCATCCAATCCAATAAGTCCTTTTAATTTTGTTCTTTAAAAAAAAAAAATTACTTATTTACATTTCAGATATTGCCGCCCTTCCCAGTCCCCCTCCCACTGTTCTTCATCCCATTTCCCCTCCCCTTTGCCTCTGAGAAGGTGCCCCCCACCCCCAGGCATCCCCCTTCCCTGGGGCCTCAAGTCTCTACATGATTAGGTGCATCCTCTTTGATTGAGGGCAAACAAGGCAGTCCTTCCCTACATATGTGTCAGGGGGCCTCCGATCAGCCCATGTATGCTCTTTGGTTGGTGGGTTAGTCTCTGGGAGCTCCCAGGGATCCAGGTTAGTTGATACTGTTGGTCTCCTTATGGGGTTGCCATCCTCTTCAGCGCTTTCAATCCTTCCCCCAGCTCTTCCATAAGGGTCCCCAACCTCAGTCCAATGGTTGGCTATATCTGCATCTGTTTCAGTCAGCTGCTGGTAGGGCCTTCTCAGGTCAGCCATGCTAGGCTCTTGCCTGCAAGCCCAACATAGCATCAGTAATAGTATCAGGTTTGATACCCTCCTCCCCCACAATGAAATAGATCCCAAGTTGGCCCAGTCACTGGGCAGCCTTTCCTTCAGTCTCTGCTCCATTTTTGTCCCTGCGTTTCTTTTAGACAGGAACAATTCTGGGTCAGAAGTTTTGTTTTTTGTTTTTTTTTGTTTTTTGTTTTTGTTTTTGTTTTTCAAGACAGGATTTCTCTGTGTAGCCCTGGCTGTCCTGGAACTCACTCTGTACACCAGGCTGGCCTCAAACTCAGAAATCAGCCTGCCTCTGCCTCCCAAGTGCTGGGATTAAAGGCGTGCGCCACCACCGCCCAGCTCTGGGTCAGAAATTTTGACACCATCCCTCTTACTTGAGGCCCTATCTACTGGAAGTGGTCTCTTCAGGTTCCTTCTCACCACTGTTGGACATTTCAGCTAAGGTCACCCACATTGAGTCCTGGGAGTCTCTCACATACCAGGTCTCTGGAACTTTATAGAGGGTCCCCCTACCCCTCACCCCCAGAAGCTGCATATTTCCATTCATTCTCCTAGCCTCTGGTCTTCTCTCCTGTTTCCATCCCCATCCCTTTTCCATTCACCCTCTCCACTCCCGCCCAGGTTCCTCCCTCCTTCTGCCTCCTGTGATTATATTGTTCCCCCTTCTAAGTGGGATTGAAGCATCCTTCCTCATTGGGGCTTTCCTCATTGTGAAACTTCTCACAGTCTTTGGATTGTATCAAGGGTATTCTGTACTTTTTGGCTAATATCCACTGATCAGTGAGTACATACCATGCATGTCCTTTTGGGTCTGGGTTACCTCACTCAGGATGATACATTATTATCTTTCAGCTTGGATATAGATTTTATTATGTTCCTTAAATCTGAGATTTTATGACTTTTATCTGGCTGGAAAATTCTCTGGCATTCTGACTATTGCACTTTTTGTATTCTGTCTCCTGGAATTCCTGCTAGGCAAGTAGGTTTCCTTTCTGTCTGTAAATTGATTAACTTTGCTGCCTACCTCGTTATTTCTAAACTGGTTTTTGCTTGTTTCCTGTGCCTTCACTGTTTCTTTAATACAATGTAAACTTAATTTCAGTGACTAAGTTTTCTGTATTTTAGAAATCCTTGTTTAGTTTTCAAATTTGCTTCTTTTTCATGGGATCTTAATCTGTTTTTGGTTTTTCAAGACAGAGTTTCTCTGTGTAGCACTGGCTGTCCTGGAACTCACTCTGTAGACCAGGCTGGCCTCAAACTCAGAAATCCTCCTGCCTGCCTCTACCTCCCAAGTGCTGGGATTAAAGAAAGGCATATACCACCATTCCCAGCCAGGATCTTATTCTTTTTTTTTTTTTTTTTTTTTTTTTTTTTTTTTTTTTTTTTTTTTTTTGAGACAGGGTTTCTCTGTATAGCCTTGGCTGTGCTGGCCTCAAACTCAGAAATCCTCCTGCCTCTGCCTCCCAAGTGCTGGGATTAAAGGCATGCGCCACCACCGCCCGGCTTAGGATCTTATTCTTAAAGTCTTGTTTTCTGTGTGTCATCAAAAACTGGGTATAAATTTATGTTTCTTTTGTGCCCTGATTTGAGCTTTGGCTTAGGCTAACTTTGAATGTAAATTTGTGGTTCAGAATCTCTAGAACACTGAGGTACTGTAGTTAGGATTATAGTCTTGAATCCCCACTTCATTGCTGATGCAATTCATTGTGTCAGAAGAGACACATCTTCCTACAACCTAAGCAGAGGTGAGCTCTTTACTGTGTTCCCTGCGACATTAATGAGCTTTGTCCTTAGTCTATCTTCTCGATGTCATCAGAGCTTAGGTTTCCGCTCTCTGTCATGTAATACCAGGACAAGTCATGTTTTGATTTGGTTTACAAAACCCAGGCCCGGAAGTTATTAAAACCCGCTGCCAGCCCTCAGTCGTTCTGTCAGGTCATTAGCACCACTGTGGTTTTTCACTTCCTCCCTTAAGTGTAGAGGTTCCCTTTCTTTTTGGTGAGTTTTTAAAATAGTGATATTTACTATGGTGAATGTTTAGTTTGTCTTAGCTGTCCCTCACAGATGCCCTGTTGGTTTTTTCATGTTTCTGCGTGTCTTAGGTTTCTGTTGCTGTGATGAATAATGTCCTTACCAAAAGCACCTTGGGGAGGAAAGGAATTGTTTTGCTTATACTTCTATGCTACTGTCTATCATGGAAAGCAGTCGGGAAGGAACTCAGGAACCTGGAGGCAGGAGCTGAAACATAAGTCATGGAGAAGTGCTGCTCACTGGCTTGTTCTCCATGGCTTACTCAGCCTGCATTCTTATATACCCAGAGCTACCTGCCAAAGGTAGTACCATCCACAATGGTGTGGGCCCTCTTGCACCAATCATTAATTGAAAATGCCTTTCAGTCTTGCCTACTGCCTGATATTAGGAGTTCTCTCAATAGACGTTCCTTCCTCTCAGATGTCTCTGGCTTGTGTCAGGTTGACATAAAAACTAGTTGGCACACTGAACAACTAATACACAGTTGTGAATAATTGCATTTGGCGAAATTTGAAGTGAACAAAAGAATCTCTCTCTCTCTCTTTCTCTCTCTCCATAGTACATACATACATAATGATCTTTAGCATCGTGTTTACAAAAAAGCAACAAGTAAACTTTTGTCTCTGGAGAGAGACTTGCTATCCTTTATGAATGTCTATTCTCCTCTGACAGCAGGTTGGTGTGGGTTCACAGCTTGTGTTCAGCAAGTAGCTAAGTCTGAAACAGTGTGCAGTGCCAAAAATGCATTGGAATGGCACCTCAGCTTAATCATGCAGTTCAAGAATGGGCATGTAGGGCGTTCTTTACTCACCCCGCAGGCCTAGTTTGCAATGTCTGCTATTTCCCTTCTTTCATGTCAACTTGTCTCTGTGGAAGTGTTGTTTCCACAGTAACCCCGTTTCAGAATGCACTTCCTTATTGGAATTCGCAGAAGCCCCGCCATGTGCCTTGTTTCCTAGGCAGGAAACACATGGTATTCCATCAGCCTTTCCTGTGCTTACCTCAGGCTGTCTTGTGGACAACAGGAAAGCCTTTAAGTTGTTTTCTCCCCTGTTGCACAGGTTCTAGATTATAGTATGCTGAAGGGATTTTGATATGTAGTGCCCCATTACCAATGTGTTTAGGCTGTGATGCATAAAGTCGATGGGTAGTATAGCTGTAAGGGACATAAACTAAAACATTTTGCTTCTTGGTCTGATACTGTGTTTTGCTAAGACACTGTAATATAATATAGCTTTGGGGAATGTTTCTTGGAAGCTGTGGTAGAGAGGTGAAAAGTAGAGGCATAACTTCTTTTTGTTTTCTTCTTTGAGACAAGTTTATCTATATAGCCCTGGCTGACCTGAAGCTTGCTATGTAGCCCAGGCTGGTCCCTAACTCACAGAGACTCACCTGCCTCTGCCTCCTGGGATTAAAGGTGTGTATCACCACACCCAGGGAAACTTCTCCACTTCTCTGTTTTCCTTTTCAGTTCAAGCATGCTAGATAGCTTTGAATCCTGTTTTCTTGAGATTCAACTGACTAGATTTTTCCCTAACCCTTCGCATGTGTATCATATCTTCTTATAGCTTCTCTCGAATACTTTATTTCTCCTTCCTTTCTTTCTTCCTTCCTTCCTTCCTTCCTTCCTTCCTTCCTCCCTTCCTTCCTCTTTTTCTTCTTCTTTTTCTTTTCTTTCTTTTTTTAAATTTGGACATTGATTGAAAATAAGATTTCAATTTCTGAGTTCAAGGCCAGCCTGGTCTACAGAGTGAGTTCCAGGACAGCCAGGGCTACACAGAGAAATCCTGTCTCGAAAAACCAAAAAAAAGAAGAAGATTTCAAAGAAAAAGCATATGGTCTTAGTTGTGGTTAGTGTGCATTAATATCATTTATAAATGAGTAGTAAAATTGAGGAGATTTGTGTGGGCCATGGCACTGTATGATAAAAGAAAGAAGGGGAACATTTGAGTGAGAATTTTCCATACTCTGCTCTTCATCTGTATGTAAGCTTATTCATTGAAGATTTAGCAGCATCTGTTGATTGTTTCTATTTTGGCCTCGTAGCATGTAGCTTTCAAGACAGAAAGTAGTAGGTTAGTTATCACAGGACCCTTCACTGTTCATTCAGCTCACTGGGTTTTGACAATTGTGTATATCAAACCCTAAGTGTGATGTTTTATGCCATCACTCCAGAAAGTTTCTTCATACCCTGTCCTATGCCTCTGCACCTGGCACCTATGTTGGTTCTCCCTATTTCAGAACTTCATGTAAATAAATTGTACATTATTTTGCAGTTTGTTCCTGGCTTCTTTGACATTTTCCTTGGTGTGTGTATTAGTAGTTTAGTCCTATCTTATCTCCATTGTATAAATGTAGCCGACTGTGTCCATCCATCCTACTGGTAGGCTGGCTTATGGGTTTTTTGGCCTTGTTTATAACGTTTTAAAATTTTTCTGTGTGTATGTGTATGTTTACACAATTGTAGAAGTGGAAGTCATAAGACAACTTTAGGGATTTGGTTCTGTCTTTCTACATTGTGGGTTCCAGGGATGGATCTCAGATTGTCAGGCTTACTGGAAAGTGCCTTTACTCATTGAGCCATCTCTCCAGCTCATGGTTATTTTAAAATCATTTTTGGGATGGGGGTGGGGAGTATGGAGATGTGATGGGAGGTTGTCTTGTGTAACTTTGGCAGGGCAGGCTTTGACTTGCTCTTAAGCTTCTGGGGTTCCAGGCATGCATCACCACTCTCAGCCTCCTGGTCTTTCATAGTCAAAACATTTTTACTTACTTTGGATAAATACTTAGGAGTGGGCATGCTAAGTCAGGTTAAAAGTGTTAAATGTTACAACAAACAGTTCTCTAGGATGGTTGTCCCATTTTATTTTGCTATTGGCCCATGAGAGTTCTGACTGGCCATATCCTGTGTACATTTGGTGTGGTCTGTCTTTTATTTCAGTAAATATGCAGTGGTATTTCCTGTCATTTTAGCTCATTTTAGTCATTAGACTAATAATGTCTTTTCATGTGACTTTCTGGAATGTGTTCATATGTGTAAAGTCTGTCTTCTAGTTTTACTCATCTTTTTAATTTAATTTTTAATCTTACAAACATTATTAAATTTTAGTGTTATTTTGTGTGTATGAGTGTTTTCCTCCGTGTATGTATGTGCATCACATGCATGCCTGGCATCCCAGCGGCCAGAGAAGGGGTTCAAGTCCCTTGGAGCTAGAGTTGTGAATAGTTGTAAGCTACCTTATTTTAGGCCTCTGCTGTCTGATGTAGTGGTCTGTGTGGCTGTGGAGGACTGGGAAGAGGTTAGTCTAAAAGAGAGGCACTGGAAGCATAACACTAAAGTTCAAAGAATTAATAATGAGAATTAGCAAGTCTCAATTTTTATAATGATGATATTTTTGATATAACATTTTAGATATATTAGGTTAAGCAAATAATTAAAAATAAGGTTGTTACTTTAGAATGGCTACTGTAGAATTTTAAGTTACATTTCTGTTATACATTTCTAGACCTTCTGTGGTGATTTGAATAAGTATATCCCCATAGACTCATGTGTTTGAATGTTTGCCTCCCAGGGAATGGTACCATTAGGAGGTGTGGCCTTGTAGGAATAGGTGTGGCCTTGCTGAAGGAAGTATGTCACTGTGGAAGTGGGCTTTGGGGACTCCCCTATGCCCAAGCTATGCCCACTGTGGCACATAGTTGCCTTCTACTGCTGGTGGATCAAGAACTCAGGCTGGGCAGTGGTGGCATATGCCTTTAATCCCAGCACTTGGGAGGCAGAGGCAGGTGGATCTCTGAGTTCGAGGACAGCCACAGTTACACAGAGAAACCCTGACTCAAAAAAAACAAAAACAAAAAAAGGTGTAGAACTCAGATCCTCTAACAACGTGTATGCCTGCTTGCAGCCATGTTTCCCAACATCATAATGGACTAAACCTCTGAAACTGTAATATAGCCCCAATTAAGTATTTTCCTTTATAAGAGTTGCTGTGATCATGGTGTTTCTTTACAGCAATAAAACCCTAAGGCACCTTCCTATAAGTATTTAGTAATGAATATATATCTGTATGAATTATTTTTATTTTTCCTGCATATTAAAGAGATCATCCAGCCACTTTATTCAGAGAGGGGTCCATAGGAGTATGGATATGTGAGGATAAGCAAGAATAGATGAGGTGAGGGCAGGAAGATGCCGTAGCAGGTAAAGGTGTTAACCACAGAGCCTGACAACCCGAGTTCTCTGTCTAGGGACTGCATGGTGGAAGGAGAAAACGAACTCCTGCAGGCTATCATCTGACTTTTACATTGCACCGTGATAGCTTGAGCACAGACAGACAGATACACATGCACGCACTCAAGAATATAATCAAAGAACAAGTACAATGAGATTATTACTATGTTAAATGGGGCCTGTGGCCTAGGAAATGTGCTTGCTTTTTCTCTCAGCAAGTGGAGCTGAGAGAAACCCAGGTCTGAAGGGGATTTTAGAGCATGCAGTGTACTTGGTCAGCTAAGAGCAGTGGCTGCAGAGAGGTGCACCCAGCATACTGTCACTGCTTCACCTCCAACCCAGAACAGTCTGTTCCTGCATGGGAAACTAAGCCTCTGATCTGATTTAAACAGTGAGGTCATGAGTTGTTTTCTTAATCTTAAGTAGATAAAGTTAATTTTCATCTTTAGTTAGCAGTTTACACATTAGAGCATTGAAAATAAAATGTTCCTTGTTGGAGATTTTGTTCTTTCTAATGTGTGTTCTGGTTCTGGTTGGATCCAGAGCCCTTCAGTAGGTAATTGTGCATTACTTCCTTAGAGAACTGATCTGTGTATTTGAAGCTAGCTGACTGGTCTGCTGTGATTGATCAGTAACCATCTTGTAAACAGAGGTGTGTTCCCAGCCCTCAGTGTAAGACACCCATGGACACACAGCTGGTGCTGCCACTGAGTCTTACTCAGTAGGTTCTTAGTCCTTGTTGCTCTCTAGACTGAAATCTTGGAGCTGTTGTTGTGAGCCCCTTGGATTTTACAGTAGAGGGAAGAGTATGGTGTGGCTGCTTCCTTTGGAAGCAGGGATTGTGTAATTTTTATGCTTTGGACTGGATAGACTTGCCTGGTTCAACTCCGCTTCATTTCTTTAGATGAAAAGATGAAATCATAATTCCTAACATCATAGAACTGTTTTGAAAATAAAATGAGATAGGGTATCTTAATATACATTTTGGTCCAGAAGAGCTCAATAAAAAATATTTTTCTGGACCAGCAAGAAGGCTTAGTGGGTAAAGGGGCTTGCTGCCAAGCCTGACAACCTGAGTTCAGTCCCCAGGACCCACATGTTAAAAGGTGATAACTAACTCCTGCCAGTTGTCTTCTGATCTCTACATATTGCTGTGATACATACATACACACTGATGTGCATACAGGTATATATACACACAAATAAATATAACTACAGTTTTTTAAAGAATTATTTTTGTAGTTGAACATGGTTGTATACCTATAATCCCAGCACTCAAGAGGTAGAAGTAGCGCGATCACTAGTTCAAAGTAAAAAAAAAAAAGTTAAGCCAGGCAGTGGTGGCACACGCCTTTAATCCCAGCACTTGGGAGGCAGAGGCAGGTGGATTTCTGAGTTTGAGGCCAGCCTGGTCTCCAGAGTGAGTTCCAGGACAGCCAGGGCTACACAGAGAAAACCCTTTCTCAAAACCACAACTGAAACAAAAAAATCCAACTGACCTGTTCTAATTTCCCATCTGTTTAAGTGTATGATATGGTGTATGCACATGCACGTATGGAACTCCTAGCAACTCACAGAAGTCACTTTCTCCTTCCACCTTCACATAGGGACCGTATTCAGGTTGCCACTCGTGCTTTAGACCCACTGAGCCATCTTCCCAGCCTTTCTCTGATAGTTTTTTTGTTTTGTTTTTTAATTCCCCCTGGCCCCCTCCTCTTCTCTTTCTTGCTCCGGCCTATAGGTTTTTATTTGTTTCTTATTACGGATGGTTGTGAGCCACCATGTAGTTGCTGGGATCTGAACTCATAACCTCTGGAAGAGCAGTCAGCACTCTTAACCGCTAAGTCATCTCTCCAGTCCCCTGATGATTTGTTTTTGTTTGAGGCAGAGTCTCACTGTGTAGATCATGCTGTTCTCAAAATCACAGAGATCCACCTGTGCCCGTCTCCCAAGAGCTGGAGTTAAAGTACTGTTCTACCATACTCACCTTTTGTGTTTTGATACAAGATCTCTTGTAGCTCAAGTTGGCCTAGGGCTGCTGATCTTCCTGCCTCTACTCTGAAGGGCTGTGATTACAGGCATGTGTGAGGCCTCTTGGCTTAGCATACATGCTGTAAGTGCTTAGGGGCTAGGGAGACGGCATAGTAAGCATAAGGACCAGGGTTGGGGTTTGCAGAAAGGAAGGCCAGGTACAGTAGCATGCTTTTATAATCCCAGCTCATCTGTGACTGGGAGACAGAGACAGGAGAATCCCCAGAAACTGGTATCCAGCTAGCCTTCGGTATTAAGCAGTGAAAAAATCTGCCTCAGAACAAGGCCGAAGATAAGGACAGATACCTGAAGTTGTCCTCTGACCTATATATACAGGCATCTGCACTCACACAGTGAGTGAGTGAATGAATGTGTGTATAGAGTATAAATGCTTAGGTTAGTGGTTCTCAAGCTGTTCTTAGATGTTCTTTGTATTCATTCATATAGATTGTTAAGGACTCCTATTAGGACATTTACTATATTAAATTAAAACAGAAAAATTTAAAGCATTATTTTGTAATAAAATGGCAAACTCAGCCCCTGTTAATGTAGCTAGCATAATTTTGTATATATTTTGTAAAGCAAAAAGGACTGTAGTATGAAATATTGGCATTTTATATTTTTAAAATCTATTTAGTATCTGTTTGCATAGAAGATGGCTCGTTTACAGCTACCTACCATTTCCACTAGATGTCAGAGTTATAATATATGCTCTGTGGGAAATGCCAACATAGCTCGTAAGAGAAAAGGGGAAATATTGTCTAATTGTTGTCACAAAAGTGATCTTAGCCTTTTCGTCTCCCTGGAAAGATGTGAGGTCCCTGCAACCCTGAGGACAGTAGGTTTAGTGATAGCTCTTGGAGGCCTCGTTGAAGGCAAAGGGTCCTTTGCTGGTTCAGAGGCTACAGAAAGTAGAGTGCAGACTCCCTTTCAGATACCTTTTGAATATTTTGTTTTGTGCATTAATGGCCATTTTAAGATTAATTATTAAATAAAACTTTTATTTTCTGGCAAGAAGATGCTTTAAGTAATAGATTGGTGCTTGTGGGAGTGGTGTTTTGTTGATTTGTTTGATGCTTTGTTCTGTTTTGTGAGACAAAAACACTCTTCTCACTCTTTAGCCCAAGCCAACCTGTAACTCACTGTATAGTTCAGGCTAGTCTCAAATGTGAGGAAGTCCTGCCTCAGCCTGACAAATGCTGAAATTACAGCACTGTGCCATCAAGATGGGCTCCAGCCCTTTGTGTGCATCACAGTGCTCCCAGACTTTGTTCTTGTTTCTGCATTCAGGATTAACTGTGGAAAGTGAGCCAGGCAGTGGTGGTACACAAGCCTTTATCCCAGCACTTGGTAGGCAGAGGCAGGCAGATTTTTGAGTTCAAGGCTAGCCTAGTCTACAGAGTGAGTTCCAGGACAGCCAGGGCTACTCAGAGAAACCCTGTCTTGAAAAAGCAAAACAAAAAACCCCAAACCGTAGAAAGTGGCTTGTTGGTTCACTTAAGGTGTGATGTCTTCCTTCTGTTGTAAAGATTGTATGGTCACTTGGGTGGGGTAGCATTGAAGTGAACATATTCCTTCTTCCTTCGTTTCCTCCCTTTCCCCTTCTCCCCTCTCTAACCCCCCTCCTCTCTTCCATCTTCCTTCTTTAGACTGTAGTTTTGTCAGGACTGTAATACGGAACATTGTACCAAACACTGTATGCCTGAGTACAGGTAGCCCAGTGCTCTGTCTTCTTACGATTCCTGAGTATTCTAGCTGACATGCTCTTGAATTGCAGAAGGTGAGTGGCTGGATTTCAGAGCCAGCAGTTTGCACATAAACTGTAAGACTGTCCATTGCCTCAAGATCTATGGCTGCCATTATAACAGAATCTCAGCTGGACCTTTTGCTGCAGCCTTTGAGGTCCATTGAGAAGGCTCCTGCCCTTGCCTCTGCTTCCATGTAGTAGTATCTTTGTTTAAAAGAAGAATTAATTAGCACTTATATAAAACAGCCCCGTGGGATAGAAGTTTGGCTGTCAGAAGTAAGTGGGATTTGTGCCTAGTGCCTCAGGCTCGAAATCCCAGTGCTCTGGACACCCCTCAGTGGAGAATTGACTTGAGTTTGAGGACAGCATGGGATACAATAAGACCTTGCTTAAAAACAAACAACAACAACAAAATATATTCATACAAAAGTATAAAGGGCTACAGTAAACTACAGTTTGCTAGTAAGTGATCCTTTTCTTTTTAACAAAACAGCACTGTAGCATGCAGTTTCTGCCATCCCACTTTAAGCTCTGGGCAGACTGCGCTACCAGCCCCCACCTAGGAGCCACCCTGAATGAAACACACACATATTAACTTAGTTTTAATATGCTTTGTTAGCTCAATGTCCAGGCACTTCTAAGCCTGGTACCCTTACCTTCACTCCCAGCTCAACACATTTGAATTTGCCTTCAGCTTAGTTGCATTTCTAATCTCCTCCCTACTACCCCAGGCCTAGTCAAGGAATCAGCCAATGGCCATTCCACCCAAGATCTCTCATGACTCTCTCTCTCCCCAAAGCATGGCAAATCTAGTCTTCTAGCCTTCCTGTGGGAATCTTGAAAGTCTCACCTCTTCTGCCTAGCCATAGGTCACTAGCATCTTTATTGATTGATAAGAACCAATTTAGGAACAAGACCTTCAGAGTTCACACCCAGACTCTCCACTCAGAACCACACCCTACCTAGCACCAATACAGGTTTGCTTGTAAGGGAAGAAATGAAGAGCACCAGGCAGTCTTTTTTGTTGTTGTTGTTGTTGTTGTTTTGTTTTTCGAGACAGGGTTTCTCTGTGTAGCTCTGGCTGTCCTGGAACTCACTCTGTAGACCAGGCTGGCCTAGAACTCAGAAATCAGACTGCCTCTGCCTCCACCACCTGGCCCGGCTTAACTTTTTCTTAAGAATGGTGGTGACGCACGCCTTTAATCCCAGCACTTGGGAGGAGGCAGAGACAAGCGGATTTCTGAGTTCCAGGCCAGCCTGATCTGCAGAGTGAGTTCCAGCATAGCCAGGGCTATACAGAGAAACCCTGTCTCAAAAAAAAAAAAAAAAAAAAAAAAAAGGAAAAAGTTAGTTTGGATTTGGAGTGATGATGCATGAGTTAAGAGCACTGGCTGCTTATTCAGAGGACTCAGGTTCAATTTCCAGAGCCCATATGATAACATATACCTGTCTGGAACTCTTAGTTCAATGTTCTT
This sequence comes from Montemys delectorum, assembly GCA_019843815.1. Lineage (NCBI taxonomy): Eukaryota > Metazoa > Chordata > Mammalia > Rodentia > Muridae > Montemys > Montemys delectorum. The sequence goes on from JADRCD010227637.1 coordinate 61,822, forward strand.
TGTATTTCTTCTTTAAAATGATTTCTTCGAGCTGGGTGGAGGTGGCACACACATTTAATCCCAGCACTTGAGAGGCAAAGGGAAGTGGATCTCTGTGAGTTTGAGGCCAGCCTGGTCTACAGAGTGAGTTCTCAGACAGCTAGGGCTACACAGAGAAATCCTTGTCTTGAAGAAGATGACCTCCTCTCAGAAAGCATCTAATATTTGGTTTAATAAGAGGTGTGGGAATGACCAGGGGTGTAGCTCAGTGATGGAGTACTTGCCTAACTCACAAAACCCTGAGTTCAATGACCCAGCACACCAAAGTGTAGGTGGGCAGGGTTGGTGGGAAGGAAGAGGTAGGTTAATCACAAAATAAGTATTTTAATAGTTTGGAAGGTACACATACTTTTTACTGGGAGCTTGGTAGCAATTCTCCCTCTCTCTCTCTCTCTCTCTCTCTCTCTCTCTCTCTCATTTGTTTTTTTTTTTAAACAAGCTTTTACTGTTGTTTCCTTGGCTGTCCTGGAATTAGCTCTGTAGACTAGGCTCACGAAGGTCCACCTGCCTTTGCCTCAAGTGCTGGGATCAAAGGTATGTGCCACCATACAGGGCTCCAGCCAATGCTCTTCACCAGTGAGCCATTTCTCTGATCCTGCAAAACATAATTTTTAATGGTCCTGACTGTCTACATTTGCTTGCTGTTAACCCTTGTAGGAGACTCTGGCAGAAGGTGAAGCTAGTGCTTAGTCTTGGTATAGTGATGACAGCTTACAGGTTATAACTACGCTGATACTGCAGGGAGGACTGGTTGAGTGTTTTCAAAATGGCCATTTTATCTTTCCCATCTCACCCTCCCTCTCCTCCCCTGGGTCTTTTTTTGCAGGGCTTGGTGCTAATGCACTGACTAGAATCTAACACTTAATCAACAGCATAGTCGCTTCCACAGAGCTTTGCTATTTTAGAACTGCGGGTGTGAATTATTCCCTGTTAATAGAACCTGGCTTCCCCTGCTAATGTGTGAGAAGCTAATATGCACATTGCTCTAAATCAGCAGTTCTGATCTTTTTGTTCTTCCGGCCTCTTTCAACTCTTCAGAATTACTGAGCAGGTTTTATACATTTCTTTTTATTATTTTTAATTATGTATATGTCTAGGTGTGTGCAGGTATGCATGAATGACTGAGCTGCCTGGGTGATGGGAACTAAACTCAGGTCATCTGGCAGAGCTGTATGCTGTCTTGATCACTGAGCCCTCTCTCAGCCCTTGGCTGAGTTTTAATTTGTCGTTTATTGTAAATAAAATTAGAGTTGAGAAAAAAAATTAAATATTTGATAGCTTTTTCTGTTTGTTCATTTTTCTGTGACAAGATCTCACTGTGCAGCCCTGGCTGACTTGAATATTATACTTGTAAACTATGCAGCACTTGACTTTATAATAATCCTCTTGCCTCTACCTTTCAAGTACTGTGATTATAAGGATGTGCTTCTATGCTCAGCTTGCTATTCATTTTTTGATAATAGTAAGGATAAGCCTGTTGCATGTTAACTTGATATATTTGTAATTAGAAAAGAATTGCACTGTTGTACATCTCTTTAATGTCTGGCTTACTACAGCATAGCTGGCCTCACATCTGTGTGAGCATGTGATCTGCTCTGACAGATTGCTTTCTGCAGCTGGGTAGTTGAGAAAGGAGCATTTTAGTGGGTTAGATAATGTTGGCTGTCTTGTGCTGTTACACTACAATGTGGAGAGTGCTGGTTTCCTAGTCTTTGGTTATGCTGTTGCATTACAATGTGGAGAGTGTAGTCTGAGCCCTATCCATCATGTCACTTGATACAGTTTCACTGCAGTCCGAGAAGCTTCTCACCAGCGCAGCCTGTGCTGCTCTACTAATGTTAGCTGATGTCACTGGATAGCTTCAATAAGTAACATTGATTATTATACTGCCAATTTCCTCAGAAAATTAAAGCATTGGGAGGCTGTCCAGCGTGGTTGTATGTACAAATTTTTCAAAATGCTAAAGCTCACAATTTGTCATTGGCAACCAGTGCTGTCATTCTTGAAATGACAGACTTCGTTCATTTTTGAAAAATGAGAATATGTGTGTCAGGTCTCCAACTGTGAATGAATATAGATTACCTGCCAGTCACTCTTTAAAATGGGATGATACTCCACTGCCTAAGCAGGTAATTCAGCTTACAGCACAGTTGTATAAATGCTGTCTTTGGAGACCTCTGTTAGCAGCAGAAATGCTTTTTAGTTAATTTCCATTGACAAATATTTAAAAAAAAAAAAAAAAAAAGATACCTACTTAAGAATCAAGGTTGAGGGCCTAGAGATGGCTCAGTGTTTAAGAGTCATTGATGTTCTTGGAGAGGACACAAGCTTGGTTTCCAGCACGCATGTCAGGCTGCCCAAAGCTACCTGTAATCAGTCTGGTTCCAGAGGGCTTCACACCCTTCTTCTGGATTCCACAGGTACTCACTTACACATGTGCATAGTACACATAGCATGAGTAAAAATAAAAGAAATCTCTTCAGAAATAGAACTGTGGCAGAGATGAGTGGATTTTTGTAAATTTAAGACTAGCCAGGGCTACATGATGAGCCCTGGCTCAAAAGCGAACAAAAATAAATTGAAAAATAAACCAAGGTTTGTAATAGGCATCGTGGCATAGGCCTTTAATCCTAGCCCTTGGGAGGTGGAGGTGGGGGAAATCTCTGAGTTTGAGGCCAGCCTGATCTACAGAGCAACTTCCAGGCTAAGAAAGGCTACATATAAAGACCTTGACTCAAAACAAAACCAAAGTTTAACTAATTGCTTTTTTTAAATTTAGATTTATTTTCTTACAGATGTATAGTTTGTTTTATTTAACTGTTATTCTTCATTTCTTATAGAAACAAGATTCTATTTCAGAATTATTTTGAGTAAGTATCGGAAAAACATAAACTAAGAAAAGTTCCCGAGAGCATTTCCTTCGCTTCTGTGTGTCAACACCTAAAATGGCCATGGCACTAAGTTTGTCAAAATTAAGAGATTAATATTAGGGACAGTACTATTAATCAAACTGCATACTTTATCAGTTTTTCCACAACTATCCTGTTTTTGTTCTAGTGTCTGATACTCTGTTGCTGTGGGAAGGTACTTTGATTTTTTTAAATCAACATTTACTTACTTTGTGTGTGCATGGTATATTTATATATGGACACTTGTGCAGTGACGTGCATGAGGAGGTCAGAAGGCGACTCCCGAGAGTCAGTTCTCTCCCCACTGTTGGGTCCTAAGCATCAAACTCAGTCAGGCCATCTGCTTTGCAGCACAGGCATATTCACTCACTAATCCATCTTGCTGGCCCAAAGGCAGCAACTTTTAAAACAACGCTTTTCCCCTTTTCCTACCATAGTAAGAAAATAAGTGGCTTATAGATTTAAAAAAGAACTGCTAAGGTAATCAGCATGCTCTGTGAGCACCTCACATTGGGTCTTGCAGAACAGTGATGCACTTGTGAGAATTGGGAGGCTGTGGGTGCATCATGTCATATACATGTGACACTCAATGCTGCCTGTCGCTTGCTTATGTGACTTCAAGCTTGGCCTCATGCATTAGGGCTTACATTCTTCCCTGGCATAGTCTCCTGTGCTGTGTAACAGGCACAAACTACCACTTCATTCTAAAGTGAAATTGCCTTCTCTATGGTCTCTGTCTGTCTGCCTCTTTATCTCTGTTTGCCTGTATGTCTCCCTATCTCTTTCCTTCCAACTTCACTTTCTTTTCTTTTCTTTCTTTTTTTTTTTTTTAAAAAAAGATTTATTCTATGAGTACACCATAGCTGTCTTCAGACACACCAGAAGAGGGCATCAGATCTCATTACAGATGGTTGTGAGCCACCATGTGGTTGCTGGGAATTGAACTCAGGACCTCTGACAGAGCAGTCGGTGGTGCTCTTAACCGCTGAGCCATCTCTCCAGCCCCCAGTCCCCCATCCCCCCCACCCCCACTTCACTTTCTTATTTCACTTAGCTGCTCAGAAATAAAGAGTACTTTTGGCAACATGTTCTGCTAGGGATGTAGAGAAGAATGACAAAGTTCCTGTCCTTAAGGACTAGAGTCCTAGTGATGAAGGGAAACAGTTCTGTGACCAGATAGACACCAATTCAACTTAACTTAATTGTGTATTTGTTAAAAAAAAAAAAAAAAGCCGAGTGGTGGTGGTGGCGCACACCTTTAATCCCAGCGCGTGGGAGGCAGAGGCAGAGGCAGACGGATTTCTGAGTTCCAGGATAGCCAGGGCTATACAGAGAAACCCTGTCTCGAAAAACCAAAAAAAAAAAAAAAAAAAAAAATAAAAAAATAAAAAAAATTATGTATTTTTTTTGGGGGGGGGGGGGGGGGTATGTGGAGATCAGAGGACAATTGGGGGATATTCTCTACTGCCAACTATGGGATCCAAAGATTGAACTCAGGTTATCAGGCCTGTGTGCAAAGAGTATCTACCCACTGAACTGTCTCTCTGGCTCAACAAGTTTTTGACTGTGTGTCTGAAACAATTCTCTGCCCACTCACAGAGTCATCTGGTATTTGCATGTCTTTTTGCTCTCTTTTCACCCCATTACAATTTTTATTATTACTCCTCACACAGAAGTACATCTCAAAAGCACCAAGTCCAGCATTTCTCTGTGAGCCAATTCTTCCTTTCCTCAGAGACACTTTGCCACCCTTTAGATGATGGTGGCTGTAGAGCTTGACACTCTACAGTAGTCTACTTTTAGTAGGACAGACACAAAAGAGAGCAATAGTAATAGTTACTTAGTGAACTCCTACCTTGGTTTTTTTAATATTTATTTTTATTATATTTTAATGATGTGGGGTGGGCTACATACACAATGTGCTGGCAGTTAGTCCAGAAGAGGGTATTGGATCCTCTGAAGGCGGAGTTACAAGCAATTGTGAAGCACTGTACATAGGTGCTGGGAACTGAACTGAGTCCTCTGTAAGAACGGCAAATACTCCTAGCGCCCTGGCTGTCTCTTCAGCCCCTATCATCCAGTCACGGCTTTCTAATCTATCATCTCTAAGATAAAACAGTTTTATCCCTTTCTGCACATTAGAAAAACAAGTTCATACAGTCCTATTAGTTTGCTCAATGTATTAAGAGACAGATTATCCGACTTCAAAACATTTAATATGTTTCTCAGGCCTTTATGTTTCTTACAAACTGGTAATTGAATCTATAGATGAGACTTGATTAGATCTTATATATATATATATGAGCATATAGACATATATAAATGTTTGATTTTTTGTTTTGGGGATCATATTTCACTGCAGCCCTGGCTAGCCTAGAACTCGCTGTGTAAACCAGCTCACACAACTCTGACTACCTCTACTCCCCAAGTGCTGGGAGCAAAGGTATATGCCACCACCCCTCGCTGCATTACTTTTTTATTACCGAAATTGTATCATGCTTGGTATTAAAAATGTTGAATAACATTTTACTATTAGGAAACCCACAATGCTTATTTTAGCTGCTGATGGTTCTAAATCTGGTCATAATTGGAAAATGGTGAGAAAGGAGGAGAAATTGATACCTTTATAAGTATTGTAAGTAATAATCAAAGACTAACAAAATTTCTCCTCTCCTTTTTAGTTCTTAGTTCATATAGGAAAAATAAATGTTTTCATTTATTTATTTGCTTTCGAACTGACTCAGTCATTAACATTTTCCAATAGTGACCAGTTAGTATTTGTATCATGAAACCATTAAATTTGTCATTTTTGAACCTGTAAATATAAGTACTTGGTGCTATTTCAGTTTATTGTAGTTCCCACCTTTACTGATTTGACATTATTTCATCTTTACCTAGTACTACTTCACGTAAGTTCACATGCCCTTTTGACACTTAGCTCTGTTGTCTTTGATAGCTGCCATCTTATCTGGTGCGGCCAACTAATCTAGACTCATTTTGTGCATTTTCTGCCCGTGGCAGTTTTCAGCTTGACTACATCTCAAATTAACTAAGACTCAGGCAGCTGAGTACATCAGTGAGGGATTTTTTTTTTCTTAATTAAATCAGTTGAGGGGGGAAGACCCACTTTTAAACTAGATCTTTTGAGGTGGAAAGATCTACCTTTAATCTGGGCCATACCCTCTGCTGGCAGCCTATATGAAGGACATGGAAGAAGGACACTTGCTTTCTCTGCCTGCTTGCTTGCTCTCACTGGCAAGTCTGTTCCTTTCCTGACATGAGAGCCTACTTCTTTGGAATCTATCATATACTGAAGACTGGTGGAGACATCCAGCTTTGTGGACCAAACAGCTACTGTATTCTTTGATCTTCCATTGATAGGCAGCCATTGTTGAGCTAGATAGACCACTGCCTGTAAGCCATTCTAATAAATCCTGTTTCTCTATATATGAATTTTGTTCACTTAACAGCCTGGTTCCTTTTAGTAGGAAAATTTTGAAACAGTAGGGATAAGAAGCTGTTTCCTAGTTGGTTTTACTTATAGGGCTTTTCAGTTGACTGAAAAAAATACCACCCCTGGCTTTATTTTTTTATTTTCTGACTCTGAAAGAAGTCTGGCAGTTCTAAACCAGGTTTGGATACATATGTGAATCTTCTTCCTTCTTAACCCAGGAAGAGCAGCAGAAGGGTGGCAGATCTAGATACACATTTACTTTATCTTAGGACACTCAACGTCAGAGTGACAGCATCAGTGTCATCACCTGTGTGACCAGTCGGTGTTGGCTATATATTATTTTTGCAATTCTGTTTGTCCTTGAAGTGTATTTCACTAGAGATGTGCCAGTGACTATGAAAGAGCTTTTCCCTCTTTATCTTTTGGAGTGGATACAAATTAGACTCCTTGGCTGTAGTTTCCTTGTAGAGAGAGATGACTGTTTCCATATAAGTGTGGCTGTATTTGCCTCCACAGACTAACCTCCTGGTATCACAGAGCTCCCCTCACTTTGTTTCATTCACTGTCAAGTGATCCTGCACTCACAAGTTTTCTTACCTGTTGTTTTGCAACCAAGGTGGCTGTAGTGTTTGGGTAACTTCCGTTGTTAAACTTAGGTCCATTTGTCATCTCTTTATGACAAAGAAAGTCCTGCAGTGAACAGACTTGTGTGTTCTTGTGGTTTCTGACAAGGATTTCAGTGTGATTCAAGGTTATCTGGTACTTAAAATATGGCCAGTTAAGATAATATTTACTTAAAGAGCTTGCTGTATATAATTAATTAGGGAAATGCAGATCAAACCACAATGGCATTCCACATCATTCCCATCAGGATGGCTTATATAATAAGTAGGGTGTTACAGGTTAAAAGGTTCTCTTCTGGAGGACCTGGGTTGGATTCCCAGCACCGACATAGCAACTCACAACATCTGTAACTTTTCTGGCCCCATGATGCACCAGGTACTTATGTAGTACATAAATGTGCATGCTGGCAAAACGCCCATGTAAAATAAAATAAAAAGTAAATAATTTTTAAAAAGATGAACTAGGAGTGGTGGAACACTTGTAATCCCAGTGTTCCATAGCCTAAGGCAGGAGGATTGTGTTTCAGGCCAGTGTGCACTACAGAGAAGCTGATACTGAGCTTCTTTATTATATATTGCTGATTAGATGTAAGTATTTTACAGCCTTTTAGAAAAGAAGTTGGCAATTCTTCAAAAAAAATAAACAGTTGCTGTCCTAGTTAGGGTCACTATTGCTGTGATGAAACACCATGACCAGAGTAACTTGGAGAGGAGAGAGTTTATTTCAGCTTATGATTCCAGGTAACTTTCCATCACTGAAGGAAGTCAGGACAGGGACTCAAGCAGGGTTGGAACTTGAAGGCCAGAGCTGCTTTGAGTCTTGCTCCTTGTGGCTTGCTCAACCTGCTTTCTTTTAGAGCAAAGAACCACCTGCCCAGAAGTGGTACCACACACAATGGGCTAGGTCCTCCTCTAACCATCACTAGTTGAGAAAATCCTCTACGGGCTTGCCTAGAGCCCAGTCTATGAAGGCCTTTTCTCAACTGGGGTTCCCTTCTCTCAGATGACTCTAGCCTGTGTCAAATTAACATAAAACTAGCCAGCACAGATACCATGTGGCCCAGCAGTTCCACTCATTGTCCCTGTGAGAAATTAAAAGAGCCACACAGAGAGTTGGTGCACAAATGTGCTGAAAAGTAGTCTGTAATTATTACCATTACTAGTCATTCCAACCGATAAACAGAATGTTATGTGTTCATGAATGGAATAATATTTAGCCATAAGAAGGATGAAGTAACTTTCAACAACCTGGGAATAGACTAGAAGTTCTTCAACCAGATAAGGCCCGTGTAGGAAAATCCCATAACCAGCGTACGTACTATGAGAAACCTGGTACCTTCCAGTGAGATAAGGACACGACAGGATATCCACTCCTGTCACTCCTTGTCTACTTCATTCTAAAGCTGTCTGGTGTTCTAGGATCCACATGAGTTCTGTCTTGTAGTAAGCTGCCAGATCTCCTGGGTCTTTACCAGTTTGTGAAAGGGTCTCTGTTCACTAACTTTTTTTTTTATTCAATTTTCTATTTGTAATAAAAATATATTGCCTTGTGTGGTGGTGCATATCTGTAATCACAGCATTTGGGAAGCTGAGGAAGGGGATTTCTGCAAGATTAAAGTCACCCTGAGACCCAACTCAAATACTTAGTTTTTATCCATATGCTTGAGCTCTCAGACTTCACTGTGGCTCGACTGCTTGCTGTCAGATGAAAGGAGAGATGGGGCCGTATGCACTTTCCCAAGACACCTAAGCCATCTTTCAAGGTAGTAAGTCAGTCCTGTTGACTGACAAGACTTACAGCCCCTTTTTAAACAGTGGAATGGAGAGGAGTGGGAGTAGGATGACATAGACTCTCTTACAGGAGTGTTGACTCTTTGGTGGAAGTTTTTAGAGCTACTTTGGAAAAATCAAAATATGACTAATGTCATATGACTAGCTAGTTGCTGCTTCCTACATCCTACCTTTCAATCTGTTAAGACATGCAGTGGAGATTCCCTTAGAGAGGTTTGTTGAGTTGACTGATCCTGGGGGTAATCAGTTTGCATTTGTGTCAGTGTTCACCTGCTTCTTTCCTGTCAAGATTCAGGACATAGTCTCCTGACCTTTCATCAGGCCTGTGATGGCAAACCCTGACTATGCAGCACATTTTAAGCTAGGCAAAGTCCGAACAGGTGATTATTATGAAGGCCAAATGTCCACACTAGAGCCATTGTTTTACGTTTATTGAACTGTACTCCTTGTGATCCAGCTGTAATCCATGTTGCTCCACCTCAAGCCACTCAGCATAGGAAAATGACCTTGTTCTGTTAGGCTACTGTACTGTTAGGCTTGGGGTGGGGTGCTTCCTCCTGTACAAAAAGACCCCTGACTTTCAACCCAGATACCAACCCTCTAGAGCAGGGGTCCTCAAGCCATGGGTTTGGACCTCTTTGGGGGTTGCTTGACCCTTCTACAAGGGTCACATAGCAGATATCCTACATACCAGATATTTACATTACAGTTTATAGCAGTAGCAAAATTATAGTTATGAAGTAGCAACAAAAATAATTTTCATGGTTAGGGACACCACAACACGAGGAACTGTATTAAAGGGTCACAGGGGTCTGTGCTGTACAGGAGGGGCCAGGCAGAAGTCTTGTTCTGTTCTTGCCTTTGGCTACCAATGGCTAGAAAGTGCTGACAGCAGAGAGTCCTGCCACCTGCTCTCCTGTTGATGAAACAGTCCTGTAGTCTCTGTTATCAGTTGCCAGTGGAGACAAACTGCTTCTGCTAAAGCTGTTAAGAGCACCCAAGTTGCAGCTGTTCTTCACAGACGAGTAAGAAAGAATACCAGGTAAAAAGAGGAGCCAGCAAGGGCAGTCACCCCAGTAAAGAGCAGTTTCTCAGGATGCCTAGAGTTTTCCATATAATAAGTAAGAAAGCACCACTTTTCTCTGTGTCTTTTTAAAAATTAAGTGTTGGCACAAGTGTGTGTTTGTGTACATGCATGTGCATGGTCATGTGTAACATGTGGTGATGCGAAGTTGACCTCAAGTAGCTTCTTCAGTTGCTCTCCACTTTTATGAGGCAAGTTCTATTGTTGAATCTGTGGCTTGCTAATGCTATCTAGTCTAGCTAGGCAGTTTTCTCTGAGGGATTGTTATTCTGAGTCCCACCGCTTTGTAATACAGCCACACCTGGCAGGCCTTTACTTGGGTTCTGAGATCCAGACTCCAGTCCTCATACTTCACAGCAAACACTTGAGTCACAGAGCTGTCTGCCTAGCCTTGGTTCTCAATGGCTTATAGTGGAAAATAATTCTGGTGTTAACCACGGGCTCTAAAACATCTAGCACACAGATACAGAGGAAGGAAGCATCGTGACAGATGTTGCATCATGCTGGAGAGTGAAACCAATGCTGCTGGCTGGGACACCAAGGCATGAGGTGCATCCTACAGTTCTAAGCTATAATGTCTAGCAGTTTAAAGCCTCGGGGCTTTAGGTATAAAGTAGACCATGAAAACAGACCTTTCTTGTAGGCAAGTGAACCTTAGTAAGGCCAAGAACTAAAGCAGAGACGAAAGATTGAAACATTTGATTCTTCCAGCCAGAGCTGTTTGCCATGGATCCATGGTGCCCTTTTTCTTTGACTGCTTGAGAAAAACATAAACTAAGCATGCAAAGCAGATCTTAGCAGTGAGGGTAAGTGAAAAGCAGGAAGAGGAAAAGGACTTTGCCTTGTCTAGAAATGCTGAGTCCAAAGCCACGAAAAGTATGAGTATTGTTGGTCAGTTTTCCCACAACCACTCCATCCCCCATTTCCTGCCCAAACTGCTATGGATATAAAGTTGAGAGAAAGCTTCCTGCTTGTGATTATCAGTACCATGCTGAGTACTCTGTGTCCTGTCCAGCACTGAGAGGTTTGTCTAGGAGTTGTGTTTTGGAGCCCTATGTCTATCTGCCAGTCTCGAACTACAAAGAGAAACACCTGGTTTTCTCTCGACAGCATGGTAATTGTGCAATCTTGAGTGGTTTTCTCAGGTTAGATGCTGAGATTCAACATTATAAAACAAAGCATTTCTGAATGATATAGAAAAACCAGTTGGGGGCTGTAGAGATGGCTCAGCACTAACTGCTCGTCTGAAGGTCCTGAGTTCAATTCCCAGCAACCACATGATGACTCACAACCATCTGTACAGCTACAGTGCTATAGTGTACTCGTGCGCATAAAATAAATAAAATAAAATAAACAGAAAAACCAGTTAGGTTTCCTTAATAGCCTTGAATCTAGCTGGGCAGTGGTGGTGCACACCTTTAATCTCACACTTGGAAGGCAGAGACAGGTAGATTTCTGGGTTCGAAGCCAGCCTGGTCTACAAGGTGAGTTCCAGGACAGCCAGGGCTACACAGAGAAAGCCTGTCTTGAAAAACCAAAAAAAAAAAAAAAAAAAAAAAGAGACGGCCTTGAATCTCACTTTGGAGTAGGAATAGGAGGGTCAATAATGGCAAACAGAAGAGTAGCCGATGCTGACTGTACAGGTGAATAGGAGATAATTACTGCAAAACTTCCTAATTATAGCTGTCAGCATGTACACAAAATTCATTAAAAACTAGTGGAGTAAACATAGCATAGTCAGAACATAATTAACTGGAAAGAGGAGCATTAGAAAGTGCCCTGGGGGTAGAAGCCTCATGCTTGCCCATGATGTCTTTTGGCCAAATGTAACACCAGCCTTAGAAAAGAATAGTCATCATGAAAGTATTTTCTTTCCTTCCCAGTCAGGAAGCAGACTCACAATAGAGACCAGGGCTCTCCTGTGCGTTTTGAGATGTACAGGAAACAACTAGCCATTACCAGCAGAGCTTTTCCTGCTGATGAATGAACCTTGAAGCCACAGTGACCTGTCTTGTTAGTGAGTTCATGAAGAATCTGGTCCTTGCACTGACCCCGTCCTTAAAAGCTTTCTGTAAAGCTGAAACAACATTCCTTTAATTTTCCAGTTAACTCTTACTGAGCAAATGAGAACCAGAAATGAGAAAAGAATCCACGTGGCAGAGCAGTGAAGTCTACTGAGGAGCCTCTATATCTTGGATTTTTTATTTGAATTTTGACTCCATTTGCAGGGAAGTTTTTCATTCCATTTTTTTCTCTTTCTGTATGACCATAATAAAACTGACTTGTTCTTTTTACTGTGCAGTGTGTGTGTGGTGATCAGACCTAAATGTTTGAGAATTCTGAGGCTAGCACCTACCCCAGCCTTTGCCCCAGTCTAAACTGCCTTCTATTTTATATGGTGCTTTAATCCCATGACAGTGAATTTTTTTTAATGTTTATTTATTTAATGTATGTGAGTGCACTGTAGCTGTCTTCAGACACACCAGAAGAGGGTGTCAGATTCCATTACAGATGGTTGTGAGCCACCATGTTGATATGCTGGGAATTGAACTCAGGACATCTAGAAGAGCTGCTCTTAACAGCTGAGCCATCTCTCTAACCCCCAGCAGTGATTTTTAAAAATTGTTCTTTAAGAATGTTTTACAGTGTGCTTTTATTATATTCCCCCATGTCCTAACTCTTCCCAAATCTGCTCCTCCTCACAGACCCATCCAACTTCCCACTTCAAAAACAATTAGCACCAAGACCAATTTGTGCTGCCTCTTGGATGTGTGGTCATCCACTGGAGAAAATTCCTCCTCTCCCTGCAGCTAACACATGCCAACATAGCTAGGTATGGGATTCTGTGCCTAGGTCCCCTCTCCATGCTGGGATTTGGTCTGGTTTGAGCTTATACGGAGCTTTTGCATGCTATCACAACTTCTGTGACTTCCTATGTGCAACTGCCTGCTATGTATGGAAGAGGCCTGCTCTTGATAGTCATCTACTGCCTCTAGCTCTTAGGCTCTTTCTTCCCCTCTTCCTTGGTGATCACTGAGCCTTTGGGGAAGGGAGTGTGCTACATGTTCCACTGAGGGATAAGCATTATTCAGTCCCTTGTTCTCTGCCCTTTGGCCAGTCACCACCCACTGTAAATAGAAGCTTCTCAGATGAGGGTTAGGAGTTGTACTGATCTGTGAGTACTGATGTTTTGTTGAAGGCTTTCCCTCTCCCACCATTCAGACAAAAAACTTTCCAGTAGAGCAATAGAAGTAGTTTGCGTTTTATGTAACTATTTCAGTGTGGTAAAGGAAGAAAAGAAAACATTATTATTATTATTATTATTATTATTATTATTATTATTATTATTTTGGCCTTTCCAGACAGGGTTTCTTTGCATAGCCATGGCTGTCCTGGAACTCACTTTGTAGACTAGGCTGGCCTCGAACTCAGAAATCCACCTGCCTCTGCCTCCCAAGTGCTGGGATTAAAGGCGTGTGCCGCCACCACCCGGCTAGAAAACATTATTTAACTAGGCATCTTATTAAAGGAAGAACATCCCATCCTTAGCCCGCTGTACAACATCAGTCTCCTTTAAATCAGGTTATATTTGAGGAACCAGAAATTATTTCTTCCCCCAAATCATTTTTTTCTCTTAGTGATTGATTGTTGGTGGTGTCCTGTGATAAAAGAGGCCATGGGGGTTGTCAACACTGCCTTTCCTCTAGGGTCATTTCCTAGTCCTACAGATCTAGAAAAACAACAAAATCATTTAGATTCTAATAAAATGATTGTGAATCTTGGAAGGCAGGTGTTACATTTCTTTAGAAACTCAAGTAGAGTTGGAGATGACTCTGGTTAATGTATTTGACTCCAAGTCTGACAGTCTGAGTTCAAGTCCCACAACCTACATGATAGAGAGAGAAGCCAGCTCCCACAGGGGGTTCTCTGACCACACACGTACATGCACAAATAAAAGCAACTCAAAAAGAGAAACCCAGATGTTTGGGGCTGTGGACTTGCTTCACGTTCTAGAATATTTGCCTAGTGTACACACAGTCCGTCCTGGCTTCCATCACTAGCACTAAGTAAGCCAGCTGGATGTCACATGGTTGTAATCTCAGCACTGGGGATGTAGAGGTAAAAGGACCAGGTTCAAGCTCTTTCTGGGCTGTCTAGCAAGTTTGAAGCCAATGTGGAATACATGGGACCTTGTGTAAAAAATAATACATAAAGAAGTGGTAAGAATGACTAAAAAAGAGAGTAGAGTAAGGACTATCATTTCAGAAATCCCAACATCCAGGCGATGTGAGCTGTGGGAGAGTAGGAAAGTGCAGAGGAGCAGGAACTCCACAAGAAAAGTTCCCAGCATAGGAAGAGCCAGGCGAGGTGGTGTCACTTGCCATTCTAGCACTTGAAAGGGTGGGATCAAGAGCACAAGACTCTCCTTGGCTGTGTAGGAAGTTCTAGTTGGAGGGGAGGGATCAGAGGGATTTCTTTTGGGGAGATGAATATATTCTGAATTGTTAGTGCGAGTTAATGAAACACTGAGACCACACTAACAAGCCACTTAATCATACAGTTTAAGGTGGTTAAAAGTGGGCCAGGGAGATGGCTTAATAAGTGCTTTTGCTTGTTTCATGGTTTTTTGCTGCTTACATATCATCTTTTGAGAACTGTTCAACCCATTATCCTGTTTAATTGATTGGATCTTTTGATTCCTTGTTATTTAATTTTTTGAATTGTGTTTTTTATATATTAATCCTCTATCTGATATATGTATGTATGTATAGATTTTGTCCCAATCCATAGGTTGTCTCTTTACTTGATTGTGCCCTTTGCAGTGGAGAAGTGTTTAAATTTCATGGGTCTTGTCAGTTATTGGCATTATTTCCTGAGTGGCTGAAATCCTATTCAGAAAATCCTTTTCCTGATTTTCCTCTTAACAGTTTGAGAGTTTCAGATCCTGCATGAAGGTCTTTGGTTTCTGTGGAATTACTTTTTGTTCAGGGTGAGAGATAAGAACTGAGTTCTACTCTGTGCAGATGCTTAGTCTCCCCTCAACATTTGCCTTTTTCTCTAACATAATTTTGACATCATTGCAAAATAAAATAAAATAAAAAGTGAAGCCAGGCCAGGCAGTGGTGGCGCAGAGGCAGGCGGATTTCTGAGTTCGAGGCCAGCCTGGTCTACGGAGTTCCAGGACAGCCAGGGCTACACAGAGAAACCCTGTCTCAAAAAACAAACAAACAAACAAACAAAAATCGAAGCCAGGTGTGGTGATGCATGTCTTTAATTCAAACACCTAGATCTCTGAGTTTGAGGCCAGCCAGGTATAGAGTCAGTTCCAGGACACAAAAAAAACCCTGTCTCAAACAACCCCACATATTTGGTTTGGTTTTATGTGTGGGGAGGGTTTGGTCTGCATCATGTCTAAACACCGAGTGCATGCAGTGCCTGTGGAGCCCAGAAGTGGGCATCAGATCCTCTGGAACTAGAATTACTGACCGTTAATATACTGGCTCAGAATCAAGCCCAGGTTCCCTGGAAGGGCAGCTGGTGCTCTTATCCACTGAGCCATCTCTCTATCACCAAACCCTCAGATTCAGGTCATAAGGAGATGCCATTTTTTTTTCTCACCAGATTTACAGAAATGGTAAGTTCAGTAACCTGCCTTTTCAAGGCCTGTGTTTATTATAGGCCACCTGCATGTCTCTCCTCAGTGACTTGGCTCTCCCACACCATCCCCTTCTCATCAGTGATAATGACAATAAACTATGGTCCTTTTGTATCATAGAGTGGTTTTCACCTTTAAAGGCAGAAGATGTCCTTTGTGTGTTGGTGGGAAATGGATTGTAAATGATTGCCATGAAGCCAGGCAGTGGTGGCGCATGCCTTCAATCCCAGCACTTGGGAAGCAGAGGCAGGCAGATTTCTGAGTTCAAGGACAGCCTAGTCTACAGAGTGAGTTCCAGGACAGCCAGGGCTACACAGAGAAACCTTGTCTCGAAAAACCAAAAAAAAAAAAAAAAAAAAAAAAGATTGCCTTATGACCTAAGTTTGATCCCTTTGAGCCATATGGAAGAGGAAAGAGCTGCCTCCTGAAAATTGTCCTCTGGATTCCACGCAAAACACTGTGGAACATGCAGGCATATGCACAATAATTTAGATAAGTAAGTGTAATAAAAAGTTAACCTTTAAAGAAATGAGAAAATTTGAGAGAAAGGGGTCTGTCTGGAACAGGTAGGTAATGTTTTACTGGGTTATCTTTTCACTCATTTTAAAATTATGTCTCTAGACTTCAGTTTGTTAAACTGAGATTCACTCCCCCACCCTGTTTCAATTTATTTTATGTTGTTTGTATGTGTGTAGGCAAAAGGGGTCATTAGATCCTTTGGAACTGGAGTTACAGATATTTGCTGGGATCTGACCTCTACAAGGACTTAGCTTCTGAGCTGTCTCTCTAGTCCACGGTGAACAGAAGTAGTAGAAAAAGGCAAGGGATTTATTGTACCTTTGCTTTGGCTTCTGTTTACCCCAGTCACCTTGTAGACTGTCTCTTGGGCTCGTGCCTTGGGGTGTTAGAAATCCCAGTGGAACTGCATGGTTCTCTGTACAGGTGAGGTTACGGTGACAGTTCTGTCCTCAGCATCATTCTCCTCTGATCCTTGCACTCATCTTGTTTTGAAGGATTTTGCTTGGCTTAATTGGTGAGGAGGAGCTTGTAAGTCTTGAGTGGATACAGTGCTGTAAGGAGGTGACAGGCGCTATACACATGTGGGTGGAGCCAGCAGTTCTGGGCTTTTCCAGAGGACCATGAGGTAACTAATAATCCAGTACTTCTGTTCTAGGAAGGTTCTTGTAAAGCCTTAATAATTAATAAAGCTCTCAATGTCTCCTGAGGTAAATTGGAATCTCAGCCACTGAAGGGGAACATGTGCAGGAGGGGTGGGGGCGGTCCACACAACAGATGAATTAGGAGTGCTCAGAAGCCTTGTCATGGTCACAGCTTTCTCTAACCACCATAACTTCCTTATGCATATCAGCTTGTGTGTAAGAAGAGCACTATGCTAGGTTATAATCAGAGTGGTGTGAAGGCTTTTTAAGTACTTCCTTACTTGTCTTTGTTGGTTTTAAAGCCCTGCCACTGTGGTTTGGTGTCACTCTCAATAGCATTTCAGGGCTTCCCTTCTTGATTCCTATTTGACAGAGGCATCTCCCCATGTAGCCATCTCTTGTGGTTTTCTTTATTCCTGAAGCAGACAGCATATATCTGAAGGAGGCAAACGCCAAAGATTTAACTTTTTAAAATTAGCTTGTGCTTAGGCAGTGGGAGGAGTATAATGTTCTGACTTTCCTTAGACACACTTTTCCTTTTGTGAGGTGGGTCATTGAGACTGTCTTTACTACATGTTGCAGGCTAACCTGAATCTATTGACCTATCCTTAGCACTGAGTATATACATACAGATATACACCATCTGTAATTTAGGATTTACTTCTAAATATAAACAGATTGAAAAATACGTTTTCTTTTTTAAAATTGTATTATTGGTATGTGCATACATATGTTCTCTCCATACAGCTTTATATGGGCTCTGGGGATCAAATTCAGGATGCCACTTTGCATAGTAAGTGAGCCATCTCACAGGTCCCAGTTTGCTCTTTAAATCTGTGACATAGTTATTGATTCTCTCTTATGTTGATCCAGTAGCCACGTAGGTACCTCTCCTGCTAATCAAAAAAATATTAAGCAAGGTTACACAGAGAAACCCTGTCTCGAAAAACCAATATATGTGTGTGTGATTGACATGTATGTGTGTGTGTGTGTGTATATATATATATATATACATATATACATATGTACATATGTATATATATACACACACGTACACACATAATCATATTTTTTTAAGAACATAAGTAGGCACCAAAAGACAGGAAATGTTTGTTTACTGGAGATATCTTGATATATGCATAAAT
Source organism: Montemys delectorum (assembly GCA_019843815.1). Classification (NCBI taxonomy): domain Eukaryota; kingdom Metazoa; phylum Chordata; class Mammalia; order Rodentia; family Muridae; genus Montemys; species Montemys delectorum. The sequence goes on from JADRCD010227637.1 coordinate 79,683, forward strand.
ATCTATGTATATATAACTTGACTACATAAGAACCCAATGTTTTAAATAAAATTGATAGATAGGCTTCATAAAAGAAGATAGATAGATAAATAAGTACACAAAAATATGTTCATCATTAAGAGATTACAAGGAAGTGAAAGTCACACTCCATGTTAGTTGATGAGATGAGGAACACCAAGTGTTGATACGGATACAGAACAGCCAAGCGCTTAGGAGAGTTTGGAGAACTATTGGGCATACTGCTGTTAGGTTTAATGTGCACCTACTCCACACTAGCAATTCTGCTTCTGTTTTCATTCAAAAGAAATGAGAATGTGTGGACTTTAAAGACTTCATACAACCATTTTATTTTATTTACACTATTTTATCCCTAATAGTGTAAAAGTACAAACAGCCCAGGTGTCCAGGCATGGGTGATTGGATTAGCAAAGTATGGCAGTTATGAGGACTGTTCACTAGTACATGTCACACCTGAATCTGAAGAGCATTGTGCTGTGTGCAGACAGCAGCCACACAAGGGTATATACCACACTGCTCTATCTCTGTATACTTCAAAATGAGGTGAAACTTATGAAAGGAGTCAGAAGAGTGATTGCTGGGGATAGGAAAGTATCAGAGTTTTCCAGAAGGGAAGTGTTCTCTGGCAGACTGAGGGCCATAGAAGTATATATATTTGCTCAGACTCAAATAGTACCTCAGTGTGTTTTACTGTGTCAGTATGGGTTAGGGAGCATAGAATGTGGAAAAAGACTCAAGATCCATCGCCCTTCTGTCTGCCGTCAGTGCCTGACCCCTAGGGGTACAAACTATTTGGCCTCCATTGGAACAAGACAGGCACAAAGACACACAGCACTGCTCCTTTGACATGTCCTTTTCCTTTTGTTTTAAGATGGAGTTTCACTACGGAGCTAAGGCTGGCCTTGAATTGATCATCCTGCCTCAGCCTCCTAAATGCCGGTAGTGCAGGAGTGAACCATAACATCAGTGGTGAGTTTGATTTTTAAACTCCTGTCCCCTGGAGCAACCCTCATAGCTGCAGAATGGCGCTCCACCATTGCCCAGCTTTATGTTTTAAGAGCTGGAATTTGTTTCATTTTTCTTGAAGACTGGATGGCCTGCCTGAAAGTCAGCCTTCAAAATAAGAGCAAATGTGTGCTACTTGGATACAATGTACTTGAAGCAGACAGATTAGTTGTAGAGGGAGGGTCATTGTTACAGATAATTAACCCCTCATGCTCTGGTTATCAGTTATCTAGTATCCAGTCATCTACTAAGAAGTGGGATTCTGTAGACCAGGCTGGCCTTGAACTCAGAAATCCACATGCCTCTGCCTCCCAAGTGCTGGGATTAAAGGCATGCACCACCACTGCCCAGCCCCATTAATTGTTTTTTAAACTTGCCTCTTGCTGGCTTAATAACCACATCCAGTTATGACCAGTTCATGTCTAGCCTTTAATGTTCAGGTAACTACTTGTGCTTCATCAAATGCTGGTCCTCACCCTTTAGTGCATTGCTGGTGATGTGTAGGTGCTGGTGCTTTCCTCCTAAAGGATGTTTTAGAGACGAAGAAAGGGGCCCTAGAGAGGGCCCTTCTGAGGATGTTTCTACTTACATGCACATATTAGAAGGTAAAAGGAGGGCTGGAGAGATGACTCAGCAGATAAGAGCACCAGCTGCTCTTCTGAAGGTCCTGAGTTCAAATCCCAGCAACCACATGGTGGCTTACAATGAGATCTTACTCCCTCTTCTGGTGTAGACAGCTACAGTGTACTTATTTATAACAATAAATAAATCTTTGGACCAGAGAGAACAGGGACTGAGTGAACGGGGTCCGAGAGTGAGGTTGGCCAGAACGAGAGGGGTCTATCCAAGCGAGCAGAAGTCAATTCTCAACAACCAGATGAAGGCTCACAACTATCTGTACAGCTACAGTTTGTACTCATATACATAAAATAAATAAATAAATCTAAAAAAAATATTTATTTTTTAAAAAAAATGAAGGTAAAAGGACAGCTTGTGGGGTCAGTTTTCTCCTACTATGTGGATTCTAGGAATGAAACACAGGTAGTCAGGCTTGGCAGTCTTCACCCACACATACAGCCATCTTTTGGGCCCTAAATCTATGTTCTTAGTAACTTGAGGGACTCCAGAGCTGATGGTCCTTAGACTTCTGAGGAACACTAAACAGTGTGTAGCAGTGTTGGAGGGAGAAGCAGGCAGTAGATGTTCTTGGTATTCTGTTTATCGTGCACTGTCAGGAGCCAGAGCTCCCAGGAACAGGAACCTGGGTACACTGTGTCCCTGGCTCCAGCATGACTGCTGGCACAGTAGCAAGAAATACGGGACATTGTGAATGAGCAAATGAACTAATTGAGAAGTGATGTGCACAGATGCCGTAAAAACAGCTTCATTTGGGAACTTTGATGCTGCGGAGAGAATTGCAGATCCGTAAGGGTGGTATTTAGTGAGATGGAACAGGGCGCTGAGTTCTGCAGCAGGAAAGGAGAAAAGGACAGCCTCACATTAGGAAGATGAGGAAGACACATGGGGTGGCCTCCCCGATTGTCCTCTTTAGGTGGATGTTAAATTGAACTAACATATGCCTGGCATATGCTATACCATTGAGCCACACTGCAACTGTTTCCCCCCAAAAGGGGGCATTAAGGTCAATCAAAATTGGCTATCAATGTTTTGGTTTTTTTAAGTTTGTTTTAATATAGGTAGGGTCTTACTTTGTAGTCCTGGCTAGCCTGGAACTCTATAAATAGATCAGGCTAACCCTATAGATATCCACCCGTCTCTGCATTTAGGGTACTAGAATTGAAAGTCTGTGCCACAAACTCTACATACACCCAGGGTGCAGGTATATGCTATGCATGTGTAGATTCCTGTGGAGGTTAGAAGGCATAGTATCTTCTGGAGTTGAAGTTATAAGCAAGGTAAGGCTGAGTCCCTGGGCTTGGTTGCTGAGAAGAACAGGAAATATTCTTGACAGTGGAACCATCTCTCCAGCTCCCACTGAATTATTTTAAAAATCAAAATCATAGCCGGGCGTGGTGGTGCACGCCTTTAATCCCAGCAGTTGGGAGGCAGAGTCAGGTGGATTTCTGAGTTCGAGGCCAGTCTAGTCTACAGAGTGAGTTCCAGGACAGCCAGGGCTACACAGAGAAACCCTGTCTCGAAAAACCAAAAAAAAAAAAAAAAAAGTCATATAGATGATGTATAGTTTGAAAAGCCAAAATATACCATACCAGTCACCTGACCAAAACCTGGCTTCAGTTTCCTAGAGGCAGCCACTTTTTAAAACTTATTTCCACTGCATGTGTGTATGTTCTTCCGTATTTTAAACTAATGTGCTTCTGTCGTGCTGTTTCTTGTTTTAGATGTTTTACACACTCTGTTATTTTCCTCTAGTTTTAAGAAGCTCCAACTTGACTAGATGTAGCTCACTAGGTAGAATGCATGTTTAGCATGCAGAAGGCCCTGGATTCTGTTGTCAAGGTAGATAAAGTAAGCAACTGCCTGCCCCTCCCATTTGAGACAAGGAGGTTAGACCTCCTTGCACTGGCTGCCTCCCTCAGCACCTTTTTCATAACAGTCATTGTTTAAGTGTTGCTCAGTGCCTAAAGGGTGTGGACTGTGTTTCTTTTCATAAATAATGTACGCTTTATTATTTGATTGGTTTTCTGTGTTTCAGTTTTTTCCATACTCCATCAAAGCTTACAGTCTACCTGAATACAAGTTTCTACTAATTTCTACTGTATTGTATACTTGCTTGTAGTCTTCTCCTACATTAGATATTGTAGGTTTTTATGATGGAGTATCAAAGTAAGGTCCTCACAAATGCTAGGCAAGTACTCTGATCTAGCCATAATCCTAGCCCCTACATTCTGTCATCTGTCTGTCTTTCTCCAGACCTTCCTTGTTCCTTCTCAAGTTTTTCCTCCTCTGTCTGCCTTCTGTACAGCTTTGTCTAGGCCTGCCTTTCCCCTTTTGTGAATCTCTCCTACTCCCCTGCCTGTGACTTCTTCCCTTTAGATTTGTTTTCCAGCTTGTGGTAGACCTCCTCATTCTAGTGCCTTCCCGAGGCACAGGCTTGTGAGAGGTGAAGCGTGAGTAACTGCTCCTTTCTGTCACTGTTGCAGCCCCGCAGGTGAGAAGCGCCTTCTTCCTTCCTTCCCTTCAGAGCAGTGGGAGGACCGTTCTGCTAGCCACCAGTCTTCTGGCTTCCGGGGCTGCCCTTGAGCATACGGAGCAATTCAGAATTCTAGGGTCTTTGTATATTAACTCACATCATCCCTCCTCCTCTGAAAGTTTCTGTCCTTTGTTTTTGAGACAGGGTTTTGCTGTGTAGCTTGCCTAGCCTCTAAGTCATGATAATTCTCCATGTTCAGTCTACCAAGGACTAGGATCACAGATCTGAGTCACCATGCCTGGATCAGACTTCTTTTTATCCTCGAGACCCTTACTGGACACCAGGAACCCACCAGTGGAAACAACAGTTCCTTCTTGCACCTCTCCCTAGCTAGTGTCATTGCCTTTCTTGTTCAGCTCAAGTCCCCATGGAATAGGAAGCTAGTGTCTACATGAGTCTCACTTTGATATGGCTGGGCATAGCTGGAGGGAATGCTCGCTTTTCTGCAGCTGTCTTGTGCCTGTAGCAAATCTATAAACTTGAGTGATTCTTTCTGGCAGATTCTGACAAATATTATTCAATTGTCTAAGTACTGAGTTAGCTAATTGCTCCAATTATATCCATCAAGTTATATATAACTTTGAAAATAGCCCTGCTTCCCGAAGGCTGAAAGATGCAGTGTTAGGGACAGAATACTTATCTAGTGTCCTAATGCTAGCAACACATTCTTGTACACACACTCACATATAACACTCAACCCCCAACACACATACAGAAGCCCTAGTACCTCTCCAAAAACAAGTAATTCAGCTGTGTTGTCAAAGTGATAAAAGCCTGCTCCAATAGGGAAATCCTCAGTTGGTTTTATGATTGTTGTTACAGAGTTCCATTTTCACATAAAATGAATCTACATTTCTCTCACTTTCTGTTAATTCTGTCCTAGAAGAAGGAAAAAGATTCATGAGCTTTCCTTTCTACCCTTCCTCTTTAGTTATTGTCACTTATGGGATTATAACTAAGTATCTAGGATTAGAGTTTATGACAAGATACAGACCTCAGGATAGTACAGGCCAGCTACAGTAAATTCCAAGCTGCTGACAATTATGCAAGAATGTCTGTCATATGTTACAATAAACAAATGGTTTTCCTCTGCATATTCGAAGTCCACAGCTGCACTGGAAATGGCTAAGGATGGACAGCCACAAAGGCCCTAACCACTGCAGTTTTTCTTAAATGCATTTCAATTATGAGAGTTTATGCATGATGTACAAAATTGATATTATTTCCCAAGATTCATACATTCTTTTAGCAAATATTTATTGAGTGCATAGCAGAAGTGGGAAGTGTGCCAAGTGTTTAGGTCACATCTGAACAAAACTCACTGGGGACTAGCACATTAGTATACCATTTATCTCTGGTGCCTAACAGTATAAATTTGATCCTCAGCAATGGGTTGGGCAAGGAGGAATTGGTTCAGCCCTTGTGGAATTTCTAATCCTAGAGGGAGATAGAAAATATGCAGTAAATATATACTGAATAAGTAAGTATATACTGCATAAGTATAAGTAAGTTGTAGGCTTTGCAGTTAATGTGCTTAGTGTGTGGAGAAAATAGAAAATAAAGAGAAATGGTTGATCCGGAGCAGAAGAGTGAAAGCTAAGTGTTAACTAGCGTGGTCAATGTTCTCTCTGTGAAATGATTTGAACAAAGACTTTAGGGGAGGTTAGGAAGCTAACCAAAAGGATACCTAAGAATAGAGGAACCTGAGTTGAAGGAGCAACTTGAGACCTGGCCCATGTGGGCTGATACCTGAAGTAGAAGTCGAGGAAACAAAAGACAGGGTTTTAGCTAGTATGTAGAAGGTTTCAAGAAGAGCATGTGGGCAGTTGGGTGTGTGATACTAAGCTAGGGAGAATAGTTCAGACTGAAGATAGAACATTTGTGTGTCATGAGAGCATAATAGTACTTATGCCTTGGAAGTGACATCATCCATTGAGTGAGTGCTAGGAAAAAATGTCCAAAAGTTGACCGGCAGAAGCTCCCAAAGATGTTCAAAGAAACTGAAATTAACAATCAGACCAAGTCCACATAGAAAGCCATTCTAGGGGTTGGGGGGCTGTTACATAATAGATCAACTTTTCTTGGTGTGAAATTCAAGGCTTTCTCAGGGGTGTTGCTGCTATAACTCCAGTTCCATGGGATCCAACACTCCTTTTAGAGCTCCTCAAGACCTACCCAAAATGTGTACAAATATACATACATATACATAAAAATAAATATTTTAAAAGTTTTAAATTTGTGTGTGTGGATTTTAGAGTGGAGCATTGTGATGTGACTGTTCTCAGCTACCTCAGATGCGTTGACCTTGGTCTTTCTGTTGCTTCTAGCACATTTCTTGCCCTTCTAATGGGACACTGCTTTCTTATTCTCCACAGCCTGCCTTCCTCATCTCTTCAATCCCTGTCCTACTCAGCTGCACTTCCTGCATGCACTTTTTAAAGAAAGTAGCTGCTTGTTTCCATATTTGCCTCTTGTGACTGAGTGAAAGGAGAACTCTGTTGAGGTGTTTGGCTCACCACAGGCATTCCATAGATAAGGGTTTATCAATGTAGTTAATCTCTGGGTTAATTATTGCCCTTCAATATGGTTATTACTCTTATTTTACTAATTGGCTACTTGAGATTCAAAGAAGTTAACTTGTCCAAAGTACAAATAAATGTATAGTAATTATGGGATAAAGTATATAATTCTCTTCATCGGTTGCAAAGCCATAGTAACCGGTGTTTCAAAAGCATAGATCCAAGGTAGTATTGATAACACCTAGAACTTTACTACACAAATAGTTCTCAGGCATTGTGCCATCCTATCCACATTCACTATGAGAATTTTTGTGGTGATGACAGGTAAATTCTAAAATTTGATTAAGATAATATATCAAAAACCATTGTGCTGACCATGGTAGTGTACGCCTTTAATCCTAGTACTTGGAAGGCAGAGACAGGCAGATCTCTGAGTTCAAGAACAGCCAGGGCTACACAGGGACACCACTTTTTTTTTTTTTTTTTTTTTTTTTTCTCGAGAAAGGGTTTCTCTGTGTAGCCCTGGCTGTCCTGGAACTCACTCTGTAGACCAGGCTGGCCTTGAACTCAGAAATCCACCTACCTCTGCCTCCCAAGTGCTGGGATTAAAGATGTGTGCTACATCTTGAACTTCTTCCCCATCCACTCTCCCCAAAAACCACATTGAATTTAATGGTAGACTCTCTGAGGATCAGATTTGGCTGGTTGTCAGATTTCCAGCCATGCTTTCATAGCATGAGGATAGTAGCTTATATTTGGATGATTTTCATTGTTTTCATTCTCAGGAGAACTTTGTTCGGAGTGGTTGTGGCTGCACTTGGGCTGGGTTCTGTTTTTCACGAGTGCCTCTGCTGAGCTGTATTATTCAGGTCTTTGTGTCAGTGCCCATGCTCAGGCTCCTTCCTGTCTGGACTGTGAGAACATTGATGGCACATTACTAGCTGTCTTAGTCAGGGTTTTTATTCCTGCACAAACATCATGACCAAGAAGCAACTTGGGGAGGAAAGGGTTTATTCGGCTTACACTTCCATCACCAAAGGAAGTCAGGACTGGAACTCAAGCAGGTCAGGAAGCAGGAGCTGATGCAGAGGCCATGGAGGGATGTTCCTTACTGGCTTGCTCAGTTTGCTTTCTTATAGAACCCAACATTCCCAGCCTACAAGGTGGTACCACCTACAAGCCCCCCCCAATTCCTTTATCACTAATTGAGAAAATGCCCCACAGCTGGACCTCATGGAGGCACTTCCCTAACTGAAGCTCCTTTCTCTGTGATAACTCCAGCCTGTGTCAAGTTGACACACAAAACCAGCCAGTACACTAGCCCAGCCTCGTGGTGATAGGGAGAGCAGGTAGCACAAAACCACTGGTTGCCCAGGAAAGGGAAGCAGCCATAAACTCCTTTAAGGTGCACTGAAGCTTTGTAATGAGAAGCCATGAGAGCCCCCCACTCATTAAGGGAGTATGATGCCATTTTCCCAGAGCATGTGGCAGGTTCATGGGGACAAGCAGGAAACTGAATGCTCTGCCCTTCTTTTCTTTTTTGTTTGTTTGTTTGTTTGTTTGTTTGTTTTTGTTTTTGAGACAGGGTTTCTCTGTGTAGCCCTGGCTGTCCGAGAACTTGCTCTGTAGACCAGCCTGACTTCGAACTCACAGAAATCCACAAGGCGTGTGCTGCCACAGCAAGGTCAATTACACTTGAAGTTTTTATAGCAGCCTCTTAGTTGACTTAGTTGTCTGATGGGTCTTCTAGCTTTGTTTCATGACCTGCCAGCCAGTGACAGCCTGTGATTGTCAACACCTTTGGGAGATGTTTTGGCCATGAATAAATACAAAGGCAGATGCACTGAGGGGCCTAGATGCAAATGAGACCATCATTCAGCACACCAAATTTGTAACAGAGCCTCAGAGATCCATCTAATTTGTATATGAGAAAGTTGCTTTATCATGTAATGATTGGTCAGAGCCTGTGTTTAACCATTTTCTCTTTCGATAAAGGTGGGAATTTGGTGGGGACGGGGTCACTGGTGGCAGTGAGTAAAAGTCTTCCATCCATTAAAGAAGCCATGTTGTGGTTTATAGATGTCCTGGCTGTGGCAACCATCTATGAAAACCTTTCCTGCATTCAACAAAGAAGGGAGTAGAGGAGGGGGGAGAGGGGGAGAGAGAGAGATAAAAAAACCAGGCAGTGATGGCACACGCCTTTAATCCCAGCACTTGGGAGACAGAAGCAGGTGGATTTCTGAGTTCGAGGCCAGCCTGGTCTACAGAGTGAGTTCCAGGACAGCCACTTGCACAATAGATCTTTGCTTCTCAGGGATCCCTTAAATTCTGGATTAGCAGGAGTGGCATGACAAAGCAAAAGCTGTTGATGAACATCTGGCTTTCTGAAGAGAGATGGGAGCTGCTCTGGGAGGTAGAAGGATAGGTTGAGGTGAACTGCATTACATTTTTCAATAAAGTTTTAGCAGGATTGTGGCTTCTCAGAGACACTAACTACTCTAGCAATTGAGTAAGCAAGCCATGTTGTATATGCTGACCAAAAAGGGATTTCAGGGTTGGTCCCCCATAGGAGGAGGGCCAGGGGCTTCCTCATCTTATAAAAGGACATCTCTCTGTGCAGTAGTAGTTCACACCTTAAATCCCAGCACTCTGGAAGCAGAACCAGGTGATTTCTGTAAGTTCCAGAGCAACCTGGTCTACAGAGCAAGTTCCTGGATGGCCAGGGCTACACAGAGAAACCCTGTCTAAAAAAAAACAAAAAAACAAAAAAAACAAATCTCATATTCCTCCCCAGACAGAATGCTTCCATATCAGAGTCCCATTTCCTCACTTGGAATTTCACATACTATTTAGTAGCAGTGAAAAGTTTAGCAAAGACCTGGGGAAATGTCTGCAGAGTGTATGTGAGCCTGGTCATGTACATTTCATTTAGTACCATGTGGTTAGTGTACCTTTTGTTTCTAATAAGGGGCAAACTGGTTTTTTGTTTGTTTGTTTGTTTGTTTTTTAAGTGATTTATCTTTTATTTCTTTTTTTTTTTTTATTAGATTTTTTTTTTCAAGACAGGGTTTCTCCATGTAGCCCTGGCTGTCCTGGAACTCACTCTGTAGACCAGGCTGGCCTCGAACTCAAATTCTCCTGCCTCTGCCTCCCAAGTGCTGGGATTAAAGGTGTGCGCCACCACCGCCTGGCTATTAGATGTTTTCTTTATTTACAATATCTCCTTTCCCAGGTTCCCCTCCAAAAAGAAAAAAGAAAAAAA
>JADRCD010227639.1:0-62136 GCA_019843815.1 Montemys delectorum
TTCTGACCCTTAAATACAGCTCCTCATGTTGTAGTGACCTCCCCCAAGTATAAAATTATTGTTGCTACTTCTAAACTATAATTTTGCTACTGTTATGAATGTTAATGTAAATATATGATATGCAGAATATCTGATATGAGACTCCCAAGGGGGTCAAGACACACAGGTTGAAGACCACTGCCCTAGAGCTTATGGGTTGAAGGATTAGTAACTGTATTACTGGGAGGTAGTCAAACTTCAGGAGCTGCTTCCCACTTGGAGGGGCTGGGTCATAAGATGCATTCTTCCCAGGTGTGCTGCAGTGGGCTCCTTCCACCTAGGGTCCTATCACTGGAACTTCCCCAGAGGGGAATGTTGGGAAACCAGGCCCACCTTTGTTTTTGCTTCCTGGCCACTATGAGGTAAGCAAACAGTTTCCTTCACCTCAGCTTCTACCAGGAATCACCGCCTCCTCATAGGCCCAAAGGCAACAGAGTCAAATGACCACTGCCTGGAGCCCCTGGAACCGTGACCCCCAATACATCGCTCCTTCTCAGAAGTTGAGAAGTACATATTTTGTTACGCCAAGAGAGAAAGCTAGCTGCTTTATGCAGCTATGCAAGGAAGTAGTGGGGTTGCTCACGTGTCTCACTCTTGATAGTTTCCAGGCAGCCACTCTGGAGCTCCAGCATTTGATGTTGGCCCCTTAGTTTGGTGTTCCGTGTGCCCTTGGAGTGAAAGGTGCTCACAGTCACTCCAGGTGTGGAGCCAGGGAACTGCCGAACCGGGAGGAGCTGGTTTGGAGCAGGAGTGGGGTCGAGTCTTGACCAACCCCTGAAGTGTCCTCTTGAGAGTAGTAGGAGTGGGGCCACTCCCTCCCCTACCCTGGACCTGCCTGTCTTGGCTCACACAGTCCTGTGCTCACCCACCTTTGCCCACACTAGAGGAGGTCACATAGTTGCAGCCAGGCTGCAGGTCCCCTCTCCTTATAAGGCCATGTCCAGCCGCACCTGCAGTTCCTCCTTTATGCAAATGAGGCATCTTAGCACCCTGGCCCAAGGATCATCCATCCCAATAGCCCCTGCTCACCTCCAAACGTTTAAAAAGCCTTTGCTCCCCCTAATTAAAGGGCTGTCTTACTGAAGCTGCGTCCCATGAGTCTGTTTCTCTCTGTGCTCGTTGCCTCCAGAAGTTTCTCCACCCCTAGCTATAACCTCCCTCTCTTTCTCAGGCCACTGGATCACAGACGATCACACCATTATGGGTTGGGGAGCGGGATAGGAAAGGACATGCGGGGTCATCTGCTCATCTTTGAGGAGCTGTGTCCCTCGTTCAACACGCACTATGAGGACGAAGGACAGAAAATGTCAATGGCAGGGAGAAGCAGGCTACAGGAATCAGAATGAGATGGGATGTGAGCAGTCAGGGGGATGGGTAAGGGTAGCTCCCTTGACCCCCAGCCCCCAACGCTATCAAAGCCTGAGACAGTGGCTTCTATCCAATTCGGCAGGCCTTGATGGTACCACCCCTTCAAGGTTTCCCTTGGTTCTGAGAGACCTCAGGCCAGGATGAGTTCACACGGTTCTGTTCATAGGGAAAAACTTCTAAAGTCACTTTGCTGAGGCCCACTGGGACCTGACTGCGGAGGGCAGTCACAGTGTCATAATCTGGTCCTACCTTGAAGTAATCTCTGCTTTACAAAGCTGGCCTCCCTTCGGATCTCAGTTCTGTTGTTACCATTACCTACAGGGTCACTAAAGGCTGGTGTACAGGGCAGGGGCTGGCAGAGGCAGACAGGGGCGTGGCGGGAAAGTCTGCATCCTGCTCAGGGCGCTCTTCTCTCCTCAGAAGGGCAGCACTGAGTGGAAGCCTACACATCTAGACTGAGTTCCGAGGTCACCATTGTGTCACATGACTGTGGACAAGCTACTCCACAGCTTTGAGACTCACTTTCCCTATCTGTAAAATGGGTTGAATTGTAAGGCTATCCTACCACACTCCTCTTGCTACCCCTTCTCTTAGGCCACTTCCTCCTTCCCATCTCGAACTTGGTGGAGATGTGGCTGCCCATCACTCTGGTCATGGGGCTGGACATCTGGCTCAAGGTAGAATGATTTGACTCCTATTGTGATCGGTCCAAGAATGAGCATACAATTCAAGCTAGGCCAGTCAGAGTTCTTTCCTGGGGTTTTTCTCATAGAGGCTGGGGAAGGATAGTTCTCTTATGTCCTGTGTGGTGGTACGCACCTGTAATCCCAAGTCTCAGGGGACAAAGGCAGGGGGATTTATAATCCAAGGCTAGCCTGGGCTACATGAGACCCCCATCTTGAGAAGCAAACCCCGAATGTCTCTTTTCACACTCTTCCCCAGATTGTTAGCCTGAAGCTGTTCATTACCTGCCTCCCAACACCTGGGTCATGTGATCCCACGAAGTTTCTTTACACTTCGGCTTGTCTCAGCTCCCCCAAATCACTTCACCTTACAAATAAAAAATCTTAAAGGAAAAAAAATTGTTTTGATGTCAAATATGATAATAGAAGACAGACAAGCGTCACCTTTCCTGCAGGCCTGCTGCTGACCTGGCTCTGTGCCAAGCGCTGGCAGACACTAGCTCCTGATATCTGTCCATCTTCCATGTGTGTGTGTGGTGGCAATCCCCCTGCACTTGATTTCCTTGAGGCTAGATTTGTCTCAGCATTGTTTGGGGGAACCTTTGGGTATCTTGTAGAAGGTGCATGGGAGCTGAAGGGAATCCCTCAATAAGTCATCTTAGAGTGAAGAATGTGGCATCCACTGTGAATCGGGTGGAGCGTCAGTGCAGGGTTGCATCCCTATCCCTTCTACTTCTCCTTCTCTTCTTTCTCCTCTTCCTTCTCCTCCTCCTCCTATTGTTCCTCCTCCTCCTCCTCTTCCTCTTCCTCCTCCTTTCCTTCTCCTCCTCTTCCTTCTCTTCCTTCTCCTCTCCCTCCCTCCTCCTTCTCCTTTTTCTCCTCTTCCTCTTCCTCTTCCTTCTTGGTTTTTCGAGACAGGGTTTCTCTGTGTAGCCCTGACTGTCTTGGAACTTGCTCTGTAGATCAGGCTGGCCTCAAACTCAGAGATCTGCCTGCCTCTGATCCTGAGTGCTGGGATTAAAGGAATACATACCACACCACTGCTTGGCTCATTTTTAATTTTTTTTAAAAAAGTATTTATGTGTATGAATATTTTGTCTGCCTGTACGTGGCATGTACGCAGTGCCCGTAGGGACAGAGGAAGTAGTAGGAGCTCCTGGAAGTAGAATTACAGGTGGCTTGTGAATGGTAGAAATTGAATCTGGATCCTCTGGAAGAGCAGCCAGCGCTCTTACCTGCAGAACCATCTTTCTAGCCTCTAATATTAATCTTAACACATTTTTATATTAAATTGTTATTATTTCTCATGGGGGGTAGAGGTCAGAGGACAACTTTTGGGAATCAGTTTTTTTTCTACCATGTGGGTCCTGATGATTGCTTTTAGATACTCAGACTTAGCTAAGCGTCTTTACCCACTGAGCCATCTTACCTACACCTGCTATTATCTATATAGAGCTCCTGAGTCCCAGGGGACAGTGGATGCCCCAGGGGAGTAGGTTGGAGATTCTAGTTCATCTAAAAAGCAAGCAAGCAAGCAAATAAATAAATAGAGGAAAAAAAAAAAAAAAAACACATATATATATATATATATATATATATATATATATATATATATACACACACACACACACACACACACACACACACACACACATATTTGTTGTTTTTTTAAGACAGGGTTTCTCTGTGTAGCCCTGGCTGTCCTCTGCCTCCCAAGTGCTGGGACTAAAGGCGTGCGTCACCATCGCCCGGCAAAAGTAGACTTTTATTTGTGATTAAGCAGAGTTGGGATTGAGGGGCTGAGGAGGCAGCTGAGTTGGGTGAGAGCCTGCACAGGCAAGCATCCTGCAGGGGAAGGGGGCTAAGCTTAACGTTGAGGGTCCCTCACCTTCCGGTTTCTTCCTGGTTTCTGACTGGGGGAGTTGCTGAGGGACAGGTGGCCTCAACACACACATCATTCAAGATTCTCAAGTTGGCCTCCGAAAGCAAAGGGAAGAAGAGAGATGGTGTGTGTGTGTGTGTGGCGCGGGGGGGGGGGGTTAGGTGGGAACCTCCTGCTCCCCATTCCCACCCCTCATCCTGGTCAAAGACACTACCGGCTGCTCTAGAGTCACAGAGACACAAGATGTTCTGGGGACATGTGAGAACAGTGAAGCCCAGCAAAGGTCCCTGGCCTCACTGATCACCTAGAGGGCCCCCCAAAAAGATGATTCCTGGGAAGGGGTCCACACCACAGAGTGCTACAGTCCAGCAATGCCCATGCATGCAGCTCAGGGGATTGTTTGTTTGTTTGTTTGCTTTTTGACAGCCAGGCTAACCTTAAACTAACTTACTATGTAGATGAAGATGGCCTTGGACTCAAGTCTCCCTGTGTCCACATCCCAAGTGCTGCCATTTCAGGTGTATGGCACCACACTTCTTGTCTGTAGTGCTGACACTTGGCTAATGCATGTGAAGAGGCCACTTCTCCCTCAGGAACTTCCCTGGTCAGAAACCAGGCAGTAGGCAGAGGAGCCTCGACTTTACCCTTAACCCTCGTCCACCTGCCCAGGGTCTAGCAACCAAGAATGGACAGCAGGAGGCAGCGTGAGCTTGTCTCATGTCACATGGTATAGGAGTCTGCCATTTTGCTTCTGTGTCACAACGCTACCAGAAAGGTGGGCTCTGCTGCCCTTGAGCTCTGGAAGGAACTGGCCTGATTCCTGAAGAAAGAGGGAGCCATGAGGGAATGTGTCTAGGAGATGAGCTTGGGTGTATTATAAATTATGGAATTATAACGATGAACCAACAGCCACGGTTGCTAGCTCCTACTGTGGCTTGCTGGCAGGGCACAGATGATGCCTCAGTGAGTGAAGTATATAGTTGTCCATACACAGCCACAGGGTGAGGACAGGCATTGGCAAAAGCCCTCTGGGCAGCCTAGAATCACTCTCCAGTAGCTCCAGGGATGCTTGGTTCATGTCTTAGCAATAGGTCTGTGATGTTGACTGAAGATTTCCGTTTACAGATGAGAAGACTGAGAAGTGCAAGAGCTACTTTTCCCCCTCGCCCCTTCCCTGTTCTAACACCCATGACAGGCAGAAGGTCTGGGCGAATGAGGATGATGTTTGGAAGCAGGATCTTCGCTAGGAAGAGGGATGGGGTTGGAGCACCACTCCTTCCTGGGCTCTATGCTTAGACTTTGGTGTATACCTTCATGAATGCTTAATGTGTCATCTGTCTGTCTGTCCTGTCACTGGGTTGGCAGCTGTAGTGTAGAGCACATATTGCAATACCCAGGAGCGATATGCCACAAACCTGACCGTGTGTTAATTAGCGCTTATGTCATACTTGAGAAATAAGAATTGAGGCAGGAGATGTATTTGGCTCATGGTTCAAAAGGCTTGGATCTATGATGACTTGACTGATGTTTCTGAGCCTGCTGTGAAACAGGACACTGTGGTTCAGAGCATGTAGAAGAAAAGGGGAACTTCCATCCTGATGGCCAGGAGGGGTGTGTGGTAGGGAGGCAAGAGAGACCCCAAGAATACATCTTTGGTGACCTACTTCCAGCTGGATACTTAGCCTTCAGCATCCAAGCCTTTTGCAAGGAGCACTTCATATGCTAATCAGACAGCCAGCACCTGGTCTCACAGCCTAAGACAGTGGACAGTGGCAGCCAACCATAGGCTTGGCCAACTAACTGTGGGGTTGAAGTCTGTTCTTGGCTACTTTGCTCAGAAATCCCATCATTCACCCCTCACCTATTTCCTTACTCACAAAGCAGAGCTGGCGACTGTCACTCCCATCTCTCCTGGGATTTCTTCAGTCACAAGCCATGTACAGACCCTTGCACGGAACCTCTATGCACAGGGAGGTCAGCTCCAATACTTCCATCTCCATATCAAATACGTTACCCTCTGTGTCCAGCTCTGCCTGGTATATAGGGCCAGGTGCCATCTGCCAAGGGCCCAGAAGGGTCTCCCTGAGGACAGCAAGGACTCCTAGGAGATGGGTAGCAGGCAGTTGTTTCCTCCGTGGCCCTCTGCCTTGATCCCCCCTAATCCTCATACTTTTTCTCTGGGATGAGTTGTCTCTCACTGCTTTTGCTGCTCCATTCCCTCTCTCTCTCTCTCTCTCTCTCTCTCTCTCTCTCTCTCTCTCTCTCTCTCTTCATATGTGTGTGTGTGTGTGTGTGTTTGTGTATATATATATATATATATATATATATATATATATATATGTATTTTTTTTTTTTTTTCCGAGACAGGGTTTCTCTGTGTAGCCCTGGCTGTCCTGAATCTCACTTTGTAGACCAGGCGGCCTTGAACTCAGATATCTACCTGCCTCTATCTCCTGAGTACTAGATTTAAAGGCATAGACTACCATGCTTGGCCACTTTCCTTTTCTTTCAAGACAGGGTTTCACTCTATAGCATAGGTTGGTCTTGAACTTATGATTCCCCTAATTTAGCTTCCCAAGTGCTGGATTACATGCACCACTACATCTGGCCACATATTTTAAAATATAGATGCCTCTTTCCCCAATTTAATTTGCAGATTGCCCTTCGAAAGTGTGGCAGTGCCACCCCCTGATGCTGGGCATGGCACTTAGTTGCTCCCAAGTTTATACGGCCCCTCCCCTGGGGTGAATCTCGAACTCGGGATAGTCCTGTGGATAGCTGCAGCACTGTCTGGGTGGTTTATGGCTGCATCAGCCTTTGCCTCTGCAATGGGCATCCCTCACCAATCTGCAGAGTGCCTTCCATGTGCACACTGGGGTACCATCTCCAGACTTTCTTTTCCCTGCTTCCCTGAGCCAGCCAGGCTGCTGCCTTGCTTTGGGACACAAACACACACGTTATTAGAAGCCCAGATCAAAGGCAGCACCCCACTGCCTGCCTCTCAATGGACCCTTTGTGCAGAAGGAAGCCAGCTAGAGTTAGGATCCAAGGAGACAGGGAGGGGTGGAGGGGCTCTGCACAAAGATACTTGTCACTCGGAGAAGCCTTCCGAAGATGGTGTTAAAAAGGCGCCAGGTGGAGGCCGGGCGGCTTGCTGCTGGGATGCAGATGGACGGTCCTTGCCTCTGGTCCCTTCGGGTTTCCCAGGCGAGAGACGACAGTGGTCTGGATCATCAGCCTCCATCTGCTCTCTGCCCTCGCTGAGGTGCTGTGATATCAGCACTGGCTACTTGGAGTTGTAGGATGGTACAGTCCGATGAAGCAAAATGGGCATGGTGGGGAAGCCTGAAGCAGGGCCTGAAGATGCTGAGGGCAGAGATGCATGGTGTTACCTCTGGCTGGGTGGCCTGCCTTTCTGCCACTTATCCCATGGCAAGGCTACTATGTGCTGGGACAGTCATAGTGTGAGGCAGGCTTGGAGGGAGTGGAGTTAGATCAGGACCCCAGGGACGGCAGGATGCTGGGCATTGCACCGAGCTGCCATCCTCCCCACCTGCCCTTTGCCAGATTCCGAGGTCACGCGCAGGTTCTTATCTGCCTCCAGAGAGGACAGAACAAAGTGCTGCTTTGAGAGCTCAGCTCTTCTTAGAACTTGCCTGCCAACGGCGCTGAAGAGGAGGGGCGAAGGGCAGGTATGGGAAGGGGCACCAGGAGCGGACTCCACAAGGACCGAGGAAGGCTCCAGAAGCTGCTGCGGTGCTGTGAGGGGATGGGGGGGGCGGGCTGACTAGAGGATGAGCCCCGACTGGCACCCCCAGGTTCTATCCCAGACTGTCTTCCCTCTGTCCCTGCCCACTGCTCAGGAATCTCTCCAGGCTTGGGTCCTGCTTTATGACACCTGCTGACAGCAGGCTGGGCGGCTTGCATCTGAGCTTTGTGGTTCCAGCTCTCTATCTGCAGATCCCTCCATTCAGATACTTACTAGTGCTCTCAGAACAGTTTGCTTCAAACAACCCTCTCCTCAGTCGGAGACTTCCACCAGTCAGCCACACTGTTTCCCATCAGCCACTGGCAGTTGCTGTCTCCAACCTCTAAATCTTAAGGCTTTTCCCTTCTTCTTCTCTCTCCAGGTCCTTTATGTCAGCTAATCTTGTGACCGCTAACTTCCCAGAACTTTTAGCATGGAACCCCCTCCATCTCCACTCTAGTCTAAGCGACTGTCATCTTGGGGCTAACCTCTTACTGTCATGCCCCCCTCCCCCAATCTAGCCCCTCTCAGGTGGCTGCTGTCTTGCTCAAGTGAAGCTAAAGCCCATAAAGACAAATCATGCTCATCCTTTGTCACCTTCAGCTTCATGGTCTCTGCTGCAGAGCCTGTGCCGTCTTTATTATTTCCAAGCGTTCACAGTTTGCTGCAACCCCGGGCCCTTTGCACGTGCTGAGATCTGCTTTCTCAACATTTTGTCCTCATCTTGGGAACACAATGAGAAGAAAGAAAGTGATGTATCTACAGGAAGGGCTTAACTTAAGCCGGGAGATGCTGAGGGGGTAGCGGATGGTATTGCCTTCGAACATTTTGAAGTTTTATGTGACCAGTGTTTTGCTCACTGAGTCATCTTGTTGACCCAAGATTTTTTTTTTCCCCAGTTTGTCCCATCTGTGGCATGTCTTGCTGTACCCTTCCTCCTGCTTCTCATTTGATGTTATTTTTACCATCTATTTCACTGGCTTACCCGATCCTTATGCCATCCTGATTAGCCAGTGAGCTTCACAACGGGAGACATTTTTACCTATGTTGTGCACATGAAAGTCTGGTATAAGTGAGGTATCTAGTCATCTTCATTGCACAGTGGAATTAAGGGAAGAGAAGCGCATGCGTCTCTTGGTCCCTTCCCACCTTTGGTTGCAGCCCTGGCTGCTGCCCTACTTGTACTCACGTAGACCGTCCATGGTCCCAGGAGATGGCTCACCACTCTAGAGCCTCACACTCATCCGGGACCTGTTAGAAGTACGATCTTCAGGCCACACTGGTTTTGCATCTTAACAAAGTCTTGGGGATTGGTATACATGTTCTATACAAGAGCCTTCAGTGATTGATATCAGCCTAACAAGAATTGGCAGGCTTTTAGGACTCTAAGATCAGGACACAGGCAAGGTCAGGGACCATGACAGTCATCTATCTACGTGCCTGTGTCTATATGTCTCCACTTACGTTAGCTGGCCTTTTGTCACTGTGACAAAATATTGAACATAAGCAATTTAAAATGAGAAAAGATGGTGGTAGTGGCACGTGCCTTTAATTCCAGCACTTGTGAGGCAAAGGCAGTTGGATCTCTGACTGAGAGGCCAGCCTGGTCTACAGAGCGAGTTCTAGGACATCCAGGGCTACATAGAAAAACCCTGTCTGGATAGACCAATCAACTCCCCCCACCCCACCCCCCAAAATAGGGGCTAGATTTATTTTAGCTCATCATTTCTGAGAATTTATTTCACAGTCGTTTGGCTCTAGGTTTCTGGGCCCGTGGTAGGCAGAGGGGCCTGTGGAAGCAGAAGCTGCTTCCCGTGTGGCAACCAGGAAGCAGAAAGAAAGAGTTGATTTCTTCAGAGGCACGCCAGCAGTGAACCCTGCTACCTCCCCAGAGGCTTTCAACAGCCTGTCCAGCTAAGAACGGATCTAAGCAACTAATCACTCCTCGTAGCAGCACCAGCTAGAGACCATTCATATCCAAACCCCAATAACACCTCTGTCCCCATCCCAGCTTCTGCTCCATACTTTTTTTTTTTTCCCATCAGCCTACATGGTACCCAGACAGCTGCCACTGCCCCTTGAAATGCTACAAAAAAGAGTACCATTGGTCAGATTCATGGGTGAGGCATCCAATCAACTGTGTCCAAGGAATGATGCTGTCAACATGGGGGGCAGGGCCACGCAAACCCTTGTTTGTGGGACAGAAAGAGAAAGAAAACAGCCAGGAGGGAGGGCTGGTGGCTCAGGCCATTGCTGGTGATCTTTGTAGCAAGAACTTTCTCTTCACATCCTGTACTGGCTAGTTTGGTGTGTCAACTTGACACAGGCTGGAGTTATCACAGAGAAGTGAGCTTCAGTTGGGGAAATGCCTCCATGAGATCCAGCTGTGGGGCATTTTCTCAATTAGTGATCAAAGGGGTGGTGCCATTCCTGGGCTGGAAGTCTTGGGTTCTATAAGAGAGCAGCCTGAGCAAGCCAGGAGAAGCAAGCCAGTAAGAAACATCCCTCTATGGCCTCTGCATCAGCTCCTGCTTCCTGACCCGCTTGAGTTCCAGTCCTGACTTCCTCTGGTGATCATCAGCCATGTGGAAATAAGCTGAATAAACCCTTTCCTCCCCAACTTGCTTCATGGTCATGATGTTTGTGCAGGAATAGAAACCCTGACTAAGACACCTCCTGTGATATCTGAATGAGAATATTCCCTTCCCCTGTGGACTCATAAGTTTAAGTACTTGGTCCCAAGTTAGTGGAACTGTTTGAGAAGGATTAGGAGGTGTGGCCTTGTCAGAGGAAGTGTGTCACAGGGAGTTAGCTCAGGGCTTCAAAGGCCTCCCACCATTTTCAGTTTGCTTTCTCTGCCTCCTGCCTGGGAATCAGGATGTGAGCTTTCAGCTGCTACTCCAGGACCATGGATGCCTGGTGCCATGCTCTCCACTATGACGGTTATGAACTCCTGTCCCTCTGATACTGTAAGCCCTAAACTTACTTTTGTATGTTGTTTTAGTCACAGTATTTTATCACAGCAACGGAAATAAAAAAAAAAAGGAATACACTCCGCAAGCAGAGCCCTTAAGATGCCCGTGTGCCAGAGGGTTTCAGACAGAGGGTTTCAGAGGCTGTAAGTGATCATGGATTTCCCAAGGAAATGGTGACTAGACATGAATGGATTCTCAAACCCTTTCTATGTCGGCTCTGTCCCCACACACCTTACGCTGCAACACGGCCCCCCACCCCACCCCACACCACACATACACACCTACTCCTCTCAGTTTAGCCTGGGATATGGAACCTGGAAGGAGATCTAGCACTTATCTCATCCAGCCTGATCCAGGAATGCTTGTTTACACTGATATTTCTTAAATGGTTCCCAGCTCTGGCAAGTTCAAGAAACTCTGTTTCTTTCCCTTTCTCTTAGGGGATTGCAAAATTTGGTGGCTTCTTGAGGGACCTGACAAGTCCTGCTGATAAAGAACTCCCAGAGAGATCTGAGGAGATAGCTCAATTGGTAATTTCATTTCTCAATTGGTAAAGGGCTTCCTGTGGAAGCATGAGGACTCACTTTGTCCCCAGTGACTGCTTTTTGTTTGTTTGTTTGTTTGTTTTTAAGGTACAAAGGTGTACACTCCTGCAATCCCAACACTGAGCTTGCTGACCACACCTCAGAATTGGTGAGCTCCAGGTTCCCTAGGGATCCTGTCTCAAAATAAAGTGGAGGATGATTGGGAAAAGGCACCAACATCGATCTCCACCCCCTCCCTCCCACCTCTTTTCTGTGAACGCATACACGCGCATATCCCTTGCCATTCACATGCACCATGTTTACATAAATGCACACACACAAAAAAAGAACTGTGGATCTTTCTTGTCTGTCCTTCAGGTTACGGACAGGGAGACTGGGTGGGGGTGGGGGTGGTCAAGCCTGTGTTGGTTGCATTTAATAGAAAAGTGAATGAACCCCAAAGGCTTTCTCTCTCTTATGAAAGAATACTCGGAGAGTTTCTCTCTCAGCTTGGGGACAACATTCCCAGCCAGGAAGAGTTCCTGTCACCAATGTTCAACTCAGCCAGCATTTGAAGGAGATGGGTCACTGCCTTCCGGTCTCTTTAAGGTCCAAATACAGAGGGAACCCCGTGCCTATTCTGGGCACCTCACTTTCTCCTACTGCCTTTCTGGGAGCCAATGCTGGGGCCATGTAGCTCCTGGCTGCCTCTCTCCTAATCTTTCCTTCAGCCAACTGCCTCCGTGGACGATAGCTGTGGCTTAGTGCCCCATGGGTGAGCTCTGTCACTGGCTCAGGGATGTAGTGAGGATCCACCTATGGCTTAGAGAGGCTACAGCATAGGTCCGAGCAAGCAGCAGCTGCCTCCTGGCTTCCCTGGATACTCCACCCCCCCGCCCCGCCCCCCAGCTCCCTTTCCACCTCCAGTGAGCACTCTTGTTTCATGCTCTGTTGATCTTAAGACCTCCATTCTTCCTCCTGAGTTACACCCCTCATCCACCCCCACCCCCCCACCCCCAGCAGGTCTCGGGCCCTGGCAGTCCTAGCTTCCCAGGGACATGGAGATGCAGCAAAGGCAGGAGCCTGCAAGAAACCAGAGGGAACTGGTATCATTCCCTTGATCATAGTCTCATTAGGTAGCCCAGGCTGGTCCCCAACTCACAATACCCCTGCCTTAGCTTTCCAAGTACTGGAATTTCAAACCTGAGCCAGTTTCTATTTTTCTACTTCTTATTGGTGACAGTTCACCCCAGGGCTTAGGCTCCTTATAGAGGATGGAGTTGTGTTAGCGACTACACCAGGATATGTTAGCAATGAGAGTCCTGCCCCTGAGGAGACTCAAACGGGAAGGCAGCTCGTATTAAAAATGAAGGAGTGCCAACTGGATGCAGAGGGGTAGGTGCCTTGATGTTTAGAGAGCATGCCGCATGTACAGAAGGCCAAGAAGGGTTTCTAACCTAGGAAGTGGTGTTTGACAGGAGCCAGATGAGATAGCTTAACCTGGGATATGGACAGCCAACCAGGGTGATGGGGCTTTTGAAAAAAATAAAATAAAATAAAAATCTTCTAGCCTTTCATCTGACAGATTTCCCCAAATCAGTCTTCGGAAATCTGCAGCCCCATGCAGGCGGTGGGTCTAACCTCTCTCTCTTATCTCCTCATGGCCTTCCTCTCCTGCTCTCCTCCCCCAAAGGATGGGAAATCTTCAAAGAAAGCAATGTGTCACTGTAAGTATACAGCCCAAGAAAATGGGCCAGATAAATTATTAAAACAGAAAAAGACAGCAAGTGATGGGGTGGGGAGCCCGCAGAGGGCAAAGAGCCACTCTAGGTAGATGATGCCCTGGTGGACGCTTAGGAGCTCGTCCTCTGAGTCCTGGCTAGGTGACCTGGTCTCTACCCGGCCCTCTCTCTGGCTTCTCATGCTAGGGTCAGAGGTGCGTGTTTGTAGAAGCAGCTAGGGTCCGACAGCGGCAAAGTCCCAGGCGCCTGGTGGGGCCTCTGTGTCTGGCCAGACGCTTGGGATTTACTTCCCCTAAGACTCAAGCTGGTAACTACAGAGTTTTAGTCTTTGCTTTTATCTCTTTTTGAACTGCAAAGAGACATTCCCAAGGGGCAGAGGGGATACTGTTTTCTCATGAAAGAAGAAAGCCATGACAGGTTTAAGGAAGTAACCAACGTTCTAAGCTCTGGGAGAAAGGGTTTTGCTTTGATTTCGAAGCCCCTGGCACTGGTGTGGGTGTGGGTGAGAAAGACAAGCAGAGACCCCACAGGAACTCCACTTCTATAGCAGACACTCTGCAGGATGTTCCCTGTTAGCCCAGGGCCTGTGACCTGGGCTACTCTCTTCTAGTCCCTGGGTCTTCTCTTCCATTCCCACACAGCTCCCGAATTCTCTAACCTGCACCTTAGACACCTGGGCCAAGTGATTCTGGGGGTGTCCTGGGTACAGTAGGTGTTTAGCAGCTTGTCTGGCTGTTTTGGACAATATTAACCCTTTCCTGGATGTAAGCTGCCTCCTGTTCCCCCTGTGCTTCATGATGGGTGCTGTCTCTTTTCCGCCGAGGACATAGAGGGGCAGGTTCATGCGTGTGGGCCCGCTCCTCTTGTTCACCGAAGCGCTGGAACAACACCTACCGCACAGCTGGCACTTACCCTTCCTTTCCAGATGTTATGCTTGGAATGTGATGGAAACCTGGGGTAGTGAAAATGCATGCCAGCAGAGGATCAGTTTGAGGTTGGCTCTTACCTAGATCACAAATCAGCTGCATGATGAGTAACTCCTTGGGCAGGTAACCCCACTGTTCTGGGCCTACCTAGCAGGATCTGTCCTTTCTATAAGTACAAAAGCCTTCATTGAGGGCACAGAAAATACAACAGGCACTAAAGATGTGGCATATAGGCCGGGCAGTGGTGGCACACGCCTTTAATCCAGCACTGGGAGGCCGAGGCAGGCGGATTTCTGAGTTTGAGGCCAGCCTAGTCTACAGAGTGAGTTCCAGGACAGCCAGGGCTACACAGAGATACCCTGTCTCGAAAAAAACAAAAAACAAACAAACAAACAAAAAGAAAAAAGAAAAAAAAAAAGATGTGGCATATACAACTGACCACAGGCCAAGTGTGGTGGCTCACACCTACAATCCCAGTCTGCAGAAGGCTAAAGCAAGAACATCAATCACTACGATTTCAAGATCAGCCTAGCCTACATGGTAGGTTCCAGGCTAACCTGGTATGAGCCCTTGACTCAAAACAAACAAGAAATTGAAGCCTGAACAGTTTCATTTTGCTGTTTTGTGAGGTCCCAGCTATGCTTGGATAAATGCATGCTGCAAGAGATTTAGGGGTGTGCTTTAGACTAGCTTTTATTTCCTCCGGATAGGGTATATAAGCAAGAAGAGGGATGAAGAATTTCAGAGGGTCACACAGCTCCGGATTCCCTTGTCCTTTGAGACAGGTAGGTGCTCAGAGTCTACTTCACGGCACAGTAGCCACTAGCCTCATGCAAAGGTCTCTTGAAGTGTGTCTCTTCTGTTCGAGATGTGTTTTAAGTATAAAATGCACACCAGACTTTAAAGACAGTGGAAAACAAAGAACGGGACAACTGACTAAGTATTGGTGTTATTTTGGCTATCTTGGGCCAAACCAACTTCATTTTTTATTTTAAATTTACATTTATCATAGTATGTGAATATGTATGTGGGCACATGAGTGTGGAGGTGTGTGTGTCAGGGATAATTTTGCAGCAGATGGGCCTCTCCTTTCACCATGTGGTCTCTGAGGATGGAACTCAGATCCTCAGGCTTGGTGGCAAGCAACTTTACCAGCTGAGCCATCTGGATGACACACCTGTTTAACTTTTTAAAAACTGTAGTGCCTAGGGCTGAGGACAGAGCTCAGTAACAGCGTCTGCTTGCCTAGCACTCGCTTGTCAAACCAGTGCTTTGGGATTGACTCCCAGATCTCTTCCCACCAAGTGCTTACTTGTAAGTCTAAAAGGACCAACCACCGTAAGCCACCTGCTTATATTGAGTAGCGCAGCAGGGGAGCAGGTTAAAAAAAAAAAAAACCAGTGAGAACTAAGTCTCCATTGTACAGATCATAAAACTGAGGCTGAAGCAGTGAGTCTAGCTGTGAGAGCAGAACTGGTTCTTTCCCATGCCCAGGCTGCCAGATACCAGGATAAGCTCAGCGCAGGGCCGCAGAGACTTCGTTCTGAGGACCACAAAGGTGTGGTGGAAGCCTTTAAGTCGTCCTCCCCTTTGCAGAGACCTCCCCAGACAAAACAAACAGGCCCTTGGGGTCTGCAGAACTGCGGGGGTGGGGGGGGGGGGGAGGGGGAAACGGAAACTAAAGAAAGATCAAAGATCCGGCGGTTCACCGCTCCCGGCCTCACAGCTTGGCAGCTCGCCCCGACCCCAGTTGGGCACTCACCAGCCCATGGGCGAAGAAGAGTTGCAAGCGACTAGGGGATAGCTCCGGGGTCCTGTACACTTGTCGTTAACAGGAGTGGGCTGAACTCGCTCTAGCCAGCGAGGTGCCCAGCTGATTTCTACCGGACTCCCAAATAGAAAAAAACCAAAAAAACAAAACCCAATAAACAAAATCAAACAAACCCAAAACCCAGAGGGGTCAAAGAAAAGGGCAGGCAGCTGAAAACAGGGTCCACTTTCTGCAGAAGACTGGGCACTGTAAGTCTGGGAAGGGACAGCACCATGGGAGAGCCAGTAGACGCGTGCGCCAGGGCATCTGAGGTCGCCAGTTGTGACCTCAGTTTCCCGACCTGTGAACTCGAGCCATCGAGTCCCACTCTGGCAGCTTCGAGGAAATGCAGAGAAGAGGGAAGTCTCAGTGTCACCAGCGAGGGCAGCGCTGCTCCACCACCCAGCGGCCAGAGCTTCCGTCCGCCCGGTCCCTACTCCCGCCCCGAGGTTCGCACAGGGGGCTTGGGGCCTAGCACACCCAAAGCCCCTCCCCATCGAGGCTCCGCCCCGTCCCGCCCACAGACCACGCCCTCCGCGGGCCACGCCCACCGACCAGCCCCTCCCCGCAGGCCCCGCCTCTACCCGCCCCGCCGCGTCCGCCTCGCCTTTGATGGGCCGCTGCCGGCCAATGGGCGCTTGGGGAGGCGCGGGGCCGCGGCGGCGGGCAGGGGGCTCGGCGCGGCCGGGCGTCAGTCGGGCCGCGGCGACGGCGGCAGGAGCGCGTCCCGGCGCCGCCTGAGGTTGCGCTCGGCGCGCGGACTGTGAGGAGGAGGCGAGCGAGGCTGGCGCGGGGTCGGCGGCCGGACGCATGGCTTAGGACGCCCCGCCGCCGCGCCCCAGCATGGGGAAACTTCACTCGAAGCCGGGTCAGTGTCCTCGCCTGCGCGCCGGCCGCGGCCCCGGGTCCTCCCGCTGGTGCTAACTCTCCCTCTCCTTTCTTTCCGGCTCCCGCCGCCGCCGCCGCCGCCGCCGCGCGCGATGTGCCCGCAGCCGCCGTGTGCAAGCGCAGGGAGAGCCCAGAAGGTAGGCGCGCGGGCCACCGGCCCGGGGGGCGCGAGGGAGGCGGCGCGGACCGCCCTGCCGCTGGATCTCATTACCAGGGCTGCCTCAGCCCCCAGCCCCGCCCCGGGAGCGCTCTTTGGGGCCCCTCTGCCTCTCCTACCCCTTCCCCACAGCCCAGTGCTCCCACCGCTGACCCTAACCCCCTCCACTTTGGCGGCTGCGTCTTCCCTTCAGATCCCCATGATCTTGCGCCTTCCTCTAGCCGCCAGCCCCTTCTCCGGAGAACTTGGTCTCTGGTCCCACTGTACCCTCTTTGCTGACCCTGAGCTCTCTCTTCCGCAGTCCCTGCCTCCGGGGTTCGTTCCTCTCCAGTAAGGGCACTGCCTCCTCCCTTTCGCCCTCTGAATCCTTCTTGCACTTAGGGTCTCGCCGAGCCCCCTTTTCTTGGCTATTTCCCTCTTGGATTCTGCTCCGTCCGGCGCTTGAACCTCTTGCCAAGTCTTTACTCTCCGGGCTGTGCCGCCTAGTCTCCTTCCCTACACTCTCAGGTAACTTTTTGCCGGCTGGGGGGCCCGTACTCAATGTCTTCGTGTTCTTCCCGCCTCAGGTGACAGCTTTACCGTAAACGCTGCTTGGGCAAGGAAAGGCATCGAGGAGTGGATCGGGAGGCAGCGCTGTCCAGGCAGCGTCTCAGGACCCCGTCAGCTGAGATTGGCAGGAACTGTTGGTCGAGGCACCCGGGTATGGTCCCCCACTCCGTTCCTCCCTTTCTCCCCTTTCAGCCTTGGGGAGGGTCTGAGGATCTCCCCCACTCCAACTTTTGGCATCCCGCTTGCACATTGTCTTAAGTCCAAAAATCCCTTCTCAGCCGCTGTGTGTCCCACTAGCCCTACTTGCGCCCCATGCTTCGGAAGACCCTTGTCGATCAAGTGGGCACCAGTCTCCTGCCCAGCTGGGCACAGAGAGTTGCTCCGGGAGGCAGCGCCAGGGAGGAGGTGATACAGGTCCAGTGGGGTGGGGAAGCTGTGCTGTGTGTCTGTGTGTGTTGGGGGTGGGGGCTCCTCTGCTTTGCTTTGTGGCCAGCTTTTCCACAGGGAGGGGTTAAGACTAAAGGGAGACAGGAGTGTCAGGGTAGAGGGCAGGGCTGTGCTGGCCCAGGATCTGTGGCTACCTCCAACTGTGTCTGTGGCATTCATCAGTGCCATCTGCTATCTGAGTGTAGAGTTTGGAGGCACCGAGACCTGGCTGTCCCCTTAGTGTGTCCCTGAGAGGGAGGGGGCGTCTCTGTAGAGTGGTCTGGGTTCAACCTCTTTCTTCACCCAGGGGTTCTTGAGGTTAGAGGTGTTCTGAAGGAGCAAGTGGGTTGGGGGAGTGAGTGACTCTAAGCCCCTGTGCCTGGCCTGGGACTGGTATTCACAGATGTCCTGTGAGCTCTAGAACTCTGCACGGGGCTTTCAGATGGTCTTCGTGGAACTCTTGCAAGCTGAGGATCAAAGGATGAATCAACTTTTTGATGTGACATTTAATTTTTTTTTTTTTTTTAGACTTAGAGGGAGAAAAGACCGAGCCTCGGGTCTGGCTAGTTCTTTGGTCTTGTTCTTTGGGTGAGGGTGCTGGAGTCTTCAGATGTGTGTGTGTGTGTGTGTGTGTGTGTCTGTGTGTGTGTATGTTAGTATGTGTGTATTGCACCTGGCAGCACCATTGCAGTGAGGTGGTGTGGGTATGAGTGTGTATGTGTGAGTGTGAGTGTGTGTGTGAGTGTGTGTGAGTGTGTGAGTGTGTGTTGGCACCTTGCAGCGCCATTGCAGGGAGGGGGCATGTGTGTGTGAGTGTGTGTGTGTGAATGAGTGTGAGTGTGTGAGTGTGGGTGTGTGTTGACACCTTGGAGCACCATTGCAGGGAGGGGGCGTTTGTGTGTGTGTGTGTGTGTGTGCGCTCTCTGGAGCGTGTTAAATATCCTTTCTCTCTGGGATAAGCTACCTCTCTCCTTCCACTCTGTGGCTCAG
The DNA here is from genome assembly GCA_019843815.1 of Montemys delectorum. NCBI lineage: Eukaryota > Metazoa > Chordata > Mammalia > Rodentia > Muridae > Montemys > Montemys delectorum. The sequence goes on from JADRCD010227639.1 coordinate 18,708, forward strand.
GCTTCCTTTTCCTGGCGTTCTATTTGCTGCTGGTTGGGACTGGAGCTGCTCTCCTAGTAGAAAGGTCAAAACTGGTCTGAGGTGGGGGCGGGGGAGCTGCAGTTAGAGCCCCACAAACAGAACCACAAACTTTTCCTTCCCTCACCATTCCCAGTTTTTGATGTACTTATTTATTTAAAGACCAACGAAAACAATCCAATTTAGATATATGAACAGATGCATTTGCAGCTCAATACAGGCCAACAGAGGATTTCCATTAATCAAGTTTTGTTTTTCTTCAGCCTGTTTATTTTCATAAAGTATTCCTGCAGAATGACAGGAATACTCCTCTTTCTTTTTCTCTCCTCCCTCTCCCTCGCTCTCTCCTCTTCCCCCTTCCCCCCATCTCTCTCTCTTTCTCTCCTCTCTCTCTCTTCCCCCTAAACTGCCAGGCAGCTTTTACTTCATGCTAGAGGGGAAACTTGAAATACAGCTAGGGCTTGCTTCCATTGACTTTTATCTTCAAAGCCATAACAAATGTTACCCGCATGTTTTTGGTGGGTCTCCTTGGCATCCAGGCTGGGAGGATGGGAGGGAGGGGGGAAGAAGGAGAGGAAAACAAAAGTCTGTCGTTTTTAATTAAATAGTAGTGTTCCCAGCAAGAGGAATGCAAGCCAGTAAAAGTTGCCATTGGGGGAAATGAAGCAGGGGGAGGGGGCCCCTGCTTAAGCCTGTGGCTTTGCTGAAGTCACGGAATTTTGGTTGCCTGGTTTCTTCCCCCAGCTGAGGACAGCATGGGATGGATGTGCTTGCTCGCCTTCCTGCCTCACCCCCCTCTCAGAAAAGGAGGGGTCATTAATATTTGTTCAAAGTCCTTTTGAAGATGTGAGGCATAGAGCCATCAGTGTGACATGTGTCGGATAGTTAGAGGGTGGGCCCAGCCATCAAAGATGTTGAGTGGGGGGAGGGAGGTCTCTGTTTCCTTGAGAGTTGAATCTTAATAGCAGCCCTGGATGCCTGGGTCCCAGGCTACAGTGGCCACAGTAGTAGGGCCACGCATCCACCCTAGAGAAGGACCAGGCTAAGCCAAAGTGTGGGGCTGTACCGGTGGTGGCCTGTGAGGCAATTCAGGTGGTCTTTAGAGGGAATATCTTTAATCTTTATAGATACTTATCTTTTTTAATCAGTGAAAAATAACTAGGGCATCAAACGCATGATTTCCTGGATGTTATATCACTTAGGATGAATCAAAGTTGAAAGAGGTAGATGAGTTCAAAGTCAACACAAATACCGAGTTGGAGTGGTCATAGTTGGGAAATGTAAAGAGGAATGCTCACACGGCAGGGACACTGAGAGTGGCAGATAGGCCAGCGAGGAGCACAGTGACGTCCTGCCATTTCCACGGATCCCATTGGCATGGGAGGGGTGGCTGGCAGGGTCCTTCTATGATATCATCAGGATGTAGATGGGTGTGGAGCAGTCTGCTGGCTTCCAGGGCTGGCAGTTTCCTGTAGCCTGTACCAGGCCTATCTTTAGGGAATGATTCTGTGTTTGCTCCTCCACCTGTCCCGTCACTGCAGAGGCTGAGGACACATTACTAGCTTATCAAACTGACAACATTATTGTTGCCATGAGAAAACTGCTATTGCCTTTGTGCCTGTATGTGCCCAGCACATCACTTTTATGACCTTAATCTCCCCATAGCAGTCAGCTATGGAGTGGCAGTCAGCTGGTGTAGGCTGAGTTGTGTGAAGCAAAGCTTTGCCTTGTTTCCAGTCAGGGGCTCACAGACAGTTGCAACCGTGTCCATAGGAGCTGGTCGTAGGGTAGAAAAAAGGAAAGAGGGGGCCCTTCCTTTCCTGTGTCCATGACAGGAGCCAAGCTCCGTATGTAGCCATAAAAGTGTGAGGGCAGGCCACACAGGCACGAAACTCAGCCTACCCCATGCCCCCACATACAGAAGTGAATGAGGTCAGGCTCTGCATGGGACATTGTCACCTTGTGCAAGTCACATTAACGTTGAGTGTCTTCATTTGCACATCTGTAAAATGGGCACAGTAATAGTATCATCCACAGCAGAGGTGTCACAGATAAATCTTGATAAGAATAGGACCTAGGATGAGAGTTGATCTTCACGTAGGGATCCGGATGTGTGTGCTCTTTCCCCCTGCACCCTTGTACTGCAGGTGCATCTGGAGGGAACCTAGGCTAAGGTCTGGACTTCTGCTTTGTCATGGGTGCTTGATGAGGTACAAGGGAGTATAAGCTCAAAGGAGAAGGGTCATGAATGACTGGAGACAGAAAAATACTCGAAGGAAGGACAGTAGACTGAGTCAAGGATGTGGATGGCTGAGATGGATGTACTGAGCAGTATAGAGGCGAGACAGTGGTCCCCAAGAGCCAGTAGAAACAAAGTCTTAGGCAGCAAGAGAAGGCCCAGTGGAAGTGCTACGTCAGCACAAGCATCACGATGAAGCTCCGTAGGTAGGTAGAGCAGTAGACTCCTGTGTGAGGGAGGACACCTTGCCTATGCCCACGCTGTGAGCATGGGCACACATGTATACACGGGCGCGTGTAACCAGGCTCCAAACAACCTTTGCTCCTCGCACCATGATCCTTTTGTTCTTTTATAGCAAGGCTGCTTGCAGAAATAGGCTGGGGCTTGGGGCAGGCAAGCCCCCCTGTAGATCAAAGGCGGCTGCCAGGCACTTCGGTAATTTGATTAGGGGGCACCTAGCCCATTTTGATATTTGGGGGAGATTAGGAGGGTGCAGGCATGCTGCATGGGGCCAGGTGGGGCTGTGTGATGAGACTGGGAGCTGGCCCAGCTGCTGCCTGAATCCTGGATTCCAGGGGAATTACCCTTGAATGATACCAGTTGGCACAATTAAAAGGCCCCACGTCTTCACCATATGGAAAGTGTTAGGCCTCCTTACGTGGTTTCAAAGCTATGTGTTGGGAGGTGGGCTTGACATTTGAGGTAGAGCATAAATTAAGTCCTCGGTGTTTAAGAATCGAAAGATGATTTGCTTTGAGGATGGCGGGGGTTTCAGGGCAGAGGCACTGCGCCTTCACTTGCAGGCATCTTTGAGGGGTCTAGGGAGGGCCTCCTTGGCTAATGGCACTTGGGAACAGCTTCACAGCCCTGAGAGTACATGGGAGCCAGCAAGGAGTGGCCTGGGACATCTGAGCTGTGCAGGTGCCAGACATCACTGCAGGCTGCTCCTGGCCTGTCTCTTTCCAAGTGGATGTCGTCACCTGTTGTGGTGCTACCTCTGTGTGATGGGACTTCTTAGAGGCACTTTACCTAGTACCCTTTCTTCCTCTGAAACTTCTTTAAGAAGGACGTCGGGTCTTGAGCCAGCCCGTATGTGCTGTCTGTGCCCTACAAGCTGTGGGCGTGGGTGTCTCTCTCCATTCACAATCCCAGCAGCATCTCCTACAGGTGCTGAGGGTAGAGTTGGGGGCTGTTACCGCCTTGCTTAGTGGTGGGGAGGAGAAGCGATGGGATGGTGAGAGTATCCTTGTTTGGGACCAGGAAGCCCACTAACCCACCTCCCCCCACCCCCATCAGTAACCATCTGTCTCCTTGGACAAAGTGGTCAAAGTTGAGCTGTCATTAACAAAAGAGTCAGCCACCAAAATGCAGTTTCTTCTCTGAAGTATGTAACAGGCACTCGCTGTGTATGAGTGAAGAAAGAAAATTTGATCATTATCCTTGCTGCCTCCTTCCTTCTAGCCAACTTTTTAAACCTTTATTCCCGATGCTAGGTTTTCTCTTTCCCGAGTCCACCATCCTTAGTGGAATTGTAGAACCAAGCCTTATGCTGAGAGGCTGTGGCTTGGTAGCTCGTGGGGAGTGGAAGTGTCCCTGGAACTCAGTTTTGGAAAGCCCTGCGGGTGAGCAGCTCTCGACATGCTTGAGCTCCCTGTCCAGGGACAGGTGTGTGAGGCCGCCTGCTTATTCCTTGGAATTTACTAACCTGCCAGTTTGAGGATGAGATATTCCCTGGCTGTCATTTGGGCTGGTGGCTCCTGGAGCCAGGTTGTAGGTGGAAGTCAGTCTGAGGGTCGGAAGCTCAGCCGGGCCAGTAGAGAACTGAGGGATGACGTTGGCTGCTGAAGGGCAGAGAAGATCGATGCGAGGGCCCGGGGGAAAGAGGCTGCTGACAGGCAACCCCAGAGAGCTCCCTGTGCCACGGAGCACAACAAGGCTGAGCTGAGGGAAGAGCTTCCTTGTTCAGGTTTCCCAGAGTCAGGGATGGAGCCCACGGCGGGGTCTGTCATGTTGATGAGTCAGGTCCCCAGAGCTGTGAATTTACTCTGCTTAGCTATACAGACTTTGAAATCCTTTTGGCTACTTGTTGGATCCAGGTACTTCCTGTGGCAGCCTCTGGGCTTCCCTCTCTTGCTGGCTCCCTCCCCTTGCTTTCTTCCTCTGGCTTCTTCCCTAGCCCTCTCTTCCTGAGAGAGGAAAGAATCTAGTCCCTCACAAACCAAATATCTGCCCTCCTGTCGGAGAGAAGCGAGGAAGGAGCTCAGAACACCCTGGACGAAAGGCCAGAGAGAGCTGAAGGCCTCGCTTGTTGGATCTGGAAGCTGGGCTTTGATGTCACCCTGCTCCGTTTATCCTGGGAAGCTGCCTCAGCCTCTCTGCATGGATAGGGGCAAGCTCTAAGGCTGGATCAGAGGAGAGGCATGCCCACTCCATGAAGGGTAGTCCTCTATAAAGGGTAGCCCAAGAGTCCGGCCAGGCCGCACCCTGCCAAGCCCAGGTGGGTGGGGAGCCTTTTCTAAACATGCACTTCCAGAGGCATAAGTAATTCTTTGATAGATGCCTGGGCAAGCTGAGAGGGATGTTTATCCATGTGGGCACCAGCCACAAGGCTCAGGAGGAAAGCCATAGGTCCTTCGGCTGAAGTCACCCTCAGCTTCATGTAGGAACCCTGGCCAGCCAGTGTGGCTCTGTCCGAGGGGCCTGCCCAGGGCCATATTTGCTTAGCAGCCCTGAGGAATTAGTTTGGGCGTCACTGTTCTGGCTTGCTGAGCCACACTGCCTGTGGCATGTGGCCCTGTGTGTGGCTGATGGTTATTAGAGGGCCCCAGGGTAAGGTGGGCTTCGCTGCATCCCATGACATCAGCTAAAGGGCCTTTTCCTCCCATGAACTTTGGCCTCTCCATCTGAGAAGTGGGATGATGTCATTCCAATTTAGTATGTGTAGGACGACGTCTGTTCCACTATCCGTGTGTCTGCAGTAGATGTGGGGCATTCATCTCTGTATGTTCACTGACTACAAGCCATTTTTGTGTGGCTTAGAGCCTGGTATAAGACAAATGTTTTAAAATGCAAATAATAAAATGCAAATTGGCCAGATGCTTCGGTAAGGTCCAGGGTGCCTTGAGGCTCAGAGCTGGTCTGGCAGTTGTTCACTTTACTTGTTGGCGGTTCCTTCTGCTCACGCCTCTGTCCTTGCCTTGGAACTTAAGGAGAGGGTTCCCTAAGTTCTGTTTAATAACAGTGAGATGTCATGTGTGCTATTTCTTTAGCTAAAATAACTTGCTTTGACTCCCTGCTCTCTAAGATTTATCAAGTTAGGAATAATCGTTCAGTGTTATCAAATGTTGTTGGCATATTGGTGGGCTGGGTCACTCTACTAGTGTGATGTGTGATTTAGGTTTCTGGTGTTATTCTGTGACAGGATCTTGCTGTGTAGGCCAGACAGGCCTGGAAATTACTATCCTCCTGCCTCAACTTCTTGATTGCTGAGATGACAGTGAGTGCCACCATACCTATTGTAATCCATATCCCTAAGTTCCCTGGTGTTCAGCCTCTTTACACTATCCTGAAGTCCATTGGTTGTGATACATTATGGCATCTGCTGTCCATACTGGGCCCTGCATCAACTGAAAACTGAAACTATTTGGGGAAAAAAAAAAAAAAAAAAAAAAGCATGCATCTAAGTTGATCGGGCTTCCCCCCTCCTGTGTCATTGTTTTCTAAACAAGATACCTTGATGACTTAGATGCAGTTTATTATGATGTGATAAGATGGGGTAAACCAAGGCAACTTGTAATTCCGGCTTATACTTTCAGAGGATTGGCATCTGTGATGGATGAGCAAGGGCATGGCGGCAGGAACAGCCGAGAGCTCACACTTGCTCCACAAGTAGGAGGTAGAAATGCTAACTCAAAATGGCAAGTCTCTTGAAATCTCAGAGCCCACCCCCAGTGACACACCTCCTCCAACAAGGCCACACCTCCTAGTCCTTTCCAAACAGCTCCGCCAACTGGGGTGCAAACATTCAAATGTATGAGCCTATGAAGGCCATTCTCATTCAAACCATCACATTAGGTATTATAAGCAACATGGATTTGATATAAGTATGCAGGAGAGTGTGCACAATTTACATACATGCAAGGTTCCTAGTTATATAAGGGACTTGAGCAGTAAATTTCAGTCTTCAGGTGTGAGGATGAGAGAGTGCCCTATAGCTACCAAAGGATGCAACTATATTTTTTAAAATGCACCTGTGCTTGCTACGCAGCTGCTGTGCTGTGGGCTTTTAAGAGTGGAAATGTATTTTCAATGCAGCTGCCATACCTTGGGTCTTGGCAGGTATTTCTAAGTTAGATTGGTCCACACTTGGAAGGTACATGATGAACAGAGAAGATAATAAAGGGAGGTTGGGGGACACACTGAGGGCTTTGAGTCTAGAACAGGAACTACCAGAGTCAGAGGTATCTTTCCTCAGAGAAAACTTGGTTTGAGCTAAACACCAGAGGTAAGTCGGGGATAGAAGCAGAAGCGGGAGATGTCAAAGCGGTTGCATGTTTGATAAGAGTCAAGGAGAAAGCCACAGAGCATAGTTTGTTGGAGGAAGTTGTGGCTGGCCTCAACACCTTCCATGTATACTAGATAGGCCTCAAACTCACAGAGATCTGCCTGCTGAGTGCTGGGATTTAAAGCACAAGGCACCATATCTAGCCCCTGGCCACCTTTCCACTGTGTTATGGACTCAGGTCTTTGTCCAGAGAGAAAACTTGAAGTAGCCTTGTATGAGGTCGGTGTGATGAGAGAAGCCTGTGATCTGTTCTGTGGAGGAGGAGGAGTGTGAGCAAGGGCTCTCTGTAAAGTTCTTTGGAAGCTGAAGCCAGGGATAGAAGGTTTCATGGGCTCCGTGAGGACCACAGGTCTGCACTGGGATGAGCACAGCTCTCGGTTCTCTGGGGAACATCTAGGGGCCCTTGGGGAGACTGCAGGCAGGCAAGAAGCCAGGAGAAATAGAGTAGGATCAAGGTCAGCAGGGGCTGTGGAGGCCTACAGTCTGGGTTCTAATTCTGTCTGTATGCCTTCTCATTGAAACTTCAGATACTAAGCTGGACCTCTGTGTCAACCGATGAATGCAGTAGGAACCAGATTTGTTGTTGATATTTTAAATGAGAAGATTCTTGAGGTCTCAGAGTTACAAGCGAGGTTGGGAGAGACCTACTGGTTGTTGAAACAACTGTGGTCTGGCACAAGTGAGTCCCCGAGGTCAGAAACATAGTGTGGGGGTGTCAAAGTGTGGGAAGAACTATTTCACTGTCTCTGTACCTTCCAGGTTGTTCTTTTAGCTGAATTCAGAAGCAAGCAGGTCCTAGGGAACTGGTGCCCAGAGGCAGCTTCCTTAGGGTACCATAGAGAAGGTAGGGACTGGCTATACATGCTGTGGTAGTAGCATAAGCTATGGCTGTCTCAGTTTTCACAACTGGGAACTGGGGTGGTAATATTCTTCGCTTCCTAGCATGGTTCGGAAGAACCCCACATGGGACTTTTTAAATTGTAACCCACAGACAAGGGTGGGACTCGGGGTGCGCTTAGAGGTGGAGGCATGTGAAGGAGGCTTGGTGGGTTGCTCATACTGACCTCAGTAACCCAAGGAGCCAGAGAGGTCACATTGATTAGGTGCAGCAGGCTGGGTGGAAGGCGTCTATGTCTGAACATACACCCTGCCTCAAGAGGGCAGTGCCACTTAGGCCCAACCAACACTTAGCCTCTGGGGAACATGGCCTTGACGTTATCATCTGGTGGCTTAGAAAACCCAGATGTCTGGATTTAAAACATTTCGGGCGGGCATGATGGCATGCCTCTGTGATTCCAGCACTCAGGAGGCTGAGACAGGAGGATTACAACTTGGCAGTCAGCATGGGCTATATATGAGAGCTCGTTTCCAAAAAAGAACCCAAGTCAACTAAAGAAAGTTTTAGGGATCACTTCCTATGGACGAGCAGGTAGCTGGATTTGGCCTGCACACTGTGCTTGTAACTGCTTCCAACTCGGCCCTGTGGGTGCAGGGAGTTAGCGATGAGACACGCATGCAGGCTGGATGAAGCATGGAGCTGAATGGCCTGCATCTCCTTGTGAGGTCTTTGTATCTGCCTCTGGAGGACACTTTCATCATGTGGACAAAGCAGCTACTCTTGAGCTAAAACCGCTGGCCTGACAGGAAAAGCTGGCTTTGGCTGCAAGCAGAACAGAACAGGTAGCCCTCAGAGCTGGGAAGCCACAGCTTGTTTCTGTGGCAGGCAGGACAACAGGAGGGCAGACAGCGACTGAGGTAGAGATGTGTCAATCAGTGCTGTTGCTGAGGACCAGCTGTGTGGGCTGCTGGTCACAGGTGTGACGGGTTTGCAGGGTCTGACCTCTTAGACCTGTGTCCCATGTTGGGCTTCCTGATGGGTGGCCCGGGGCCAGCAATGGTTCAGCCTCTCAAAGCTTCCTGGTGTGTCCACTGATGATCAAACTGATGCATGCCAAGAATGGGCACCTGAATATGCTTGAGAACAGGGGAATGACAGGTTAGAACAGGTTAGGTTAGAGATACTGAGGCTGCTGAGCTCCAAGGAACAAGTAAGAGATGTATGTGCCTTCCAGGCACAGGGTAGGTGATGTACAAAGGCACAGAGGCCATGTGAGCAGCACGAAGTCCTTAGCCTCCTCCTGGAGTCTGATTCTAGTCTCCCAGATGTGAGATCAGCAGTCTGTGAACCAGCAGAGAGGCGGGCTGTGCCTGCTGGGGTGGGTGGTGACCTGTGCCACATCCTGTGGGGAGATCAGGTGTCTACTGCAAACCTCCCCAACTCTAGCTGCTGCCCTGAGCACCTCGTTTAGGCACAGCAGAACTCGTCTGCCCAGGGGCTGTGGGAGAGACCCACAGCCATCCAGGGGGCTTCTCTGTTGCCCGGCTTCAGAAGCTTGGGCAGGGAGCCTCACTCAGAGGGCTTTCCCGTTGGTGTTGGTTAGGGATCCGCACCTGTGCCACACCTGGCTTCTATAGGGCGTCATGTTACAGGGCTGCTTTTGACCTGGAATTTTTCTTGTAGCACTCTTTCTCCCGGTGGCTTAGACAGATTGCAAGAGTCAAAAGAGGATTTCAGGAAACTTGGGTTACCTGGGAACACAGTTGCTGTCTCTGGGTACTGGGGGCCACTATTCCTGCCTCTGCCCGTGGGAGTATGTGTGTAGGTTAGCCCTAGGCACATGCTTTGTAGCTTCAGCCTGTGCACACCAAGAGGAGGTACTTGCAGCACAGCTTCTGCCTCCAGAGCACCTGGGGAGGCCATGCTGTCCTTGTCCTCACTGCTTGGTTCTGTCAGCATCCTGGTGATGTAGGCGCTGATATTTTCCTTGATATTAATCAGTTTTCTTGTTACTTTAGTGGCAAAATGCCAGAGGAAAATAACGAGGGAGGATGTATTTTGCTTACAGTTTCAGAAGGTGTAGGCCGTCAGCTGGGGGAGGGTGGAGGAGCATTGTAGGACAGCAAGCAGAGTCAGGAGTCAGAGACAAGACCTCCCTAAGAACCATCCCCTTCAGGACCTGCTTCTCCTAGCTATACTCTACTCCCTTAAGATTTCGGTGCCATCACCTAGGGATGAAGACTTTAGTGCTGGAGCTGTTGGGGGACAACATTTCATATCTAAACAGTGGCGGTCCCTCTTCCTCTAGCACAGTGGTCCTCAACCTGGGCCATCACCCCTTCGGAGGTCGCATATCAGATATCCTGCGATTACGACTCATAACAGTAGGAAAATTACAGTTATGAAGTAGCCAGAAGACTAATGTTATGGTTAGGGGTCAGCACACTCTGAGGAACTGTAGTAAAGGGTCGCTGCAGCACTGGGAGGGTTGAGTAGCACCAGCCCAGTGGGAAGACTAATGCTGCAGAAACTGATCCCACTTGCTGAAGATTACCTGACATGAAGGTAGGCCCTCATGTCATTAGAGCCAGACTCAAATCAGGCCGGTAAATTGTAGAGTTGTCTTAGAGACATGCCAGTGGGTTCAAAATTATATGCTACAGCTCTATTCCCGAAATCAACGGGCGGCCAGAAAAATGAAATAGAAAATTACAGAAATAAGACAAACTATCCCTTACAGTAAGACTACTGTTTTGTATTACTTTTTGTATTGGTTTAAACACACATCTATAGCCATGTTTATATATACAGAAGCCTGTTATAATGTAATTCTTATGGTAGATAAATTGTGACCGAAGTGTTAGAAAAACACTGGTGTTTGGTCACTGCTCTAGATTCAGAATATGAATACCTGGGTTCAAGCCCCAGCTCAGCTCTTACAGCTAACTGTTAGCCTTGGCCAAGTCTCCTGACCTCTTTTTTGCTTCTCTCTGGTTTCTTGGCTTCAGTGCCTTTGACTTCATTTTTCTTTTCTCCAAGGCATTTTCCCCCCTAGGGATTGGGTGAATGCTTTTACACTGAGTCCACCCCCTTCTCATTGGGGATGAAGAGGGTGAGGAAGGCAATGGCCTTGTACTGAGGTCACCATCTGAGCCTGAAGGGCAGGAGCCACATCTCAGAGGGGATGTGGCTGAGCAGCCATGATGATTGCTTGAGGAGCTTCGAGTATCCATTGGCTATTATTTGACTTCTCTACTCGTCCAGGCAGTAGCTCAGGGCTAGAGCTGGTGGTCCCATATCCTTTTTGGTACAACAGGCCACAACTTTAGCCCAGATTTAAGGGAAGGGACCACAGTTATCTAAATGCTGGACATGAGATCTCTACTAGGGATTGTAGCCTACCATAGAGAGTGTGTGTAAAGAGAAAGCCACTGATAGACAACCTTTTTTTTAAAGAGGGAAGGGAGGCAGTAACTATGAGGTGCAGGTAAGGTGGGATTGTTGGGGTTGTTGTCACAGTTGTGATTTTTACGGGTGTTGATTTGATGAAGAGAGGTCAGGGGTCAGAGATTCACAACAGAGCTGAGGTGTACCTAAACATGCATGCTCAGATAAGTGCATAGAGTAAGAAAAACTGGTTATAACTCACCCGTCCCTTACCAGGTCAGTCTGTGGCGATGTGGCCATGTCACTGACTTCTGCCTCAGGTGACGGTAGGCCCTTGTGAAGAAGGGTCTGGGTGTTGACAGGTTTTGGTGTCCACAGTGGGGGAGTCCTAAAGCCAGTCTCTGGGGATATTGGGGGACAGCTATGCACACTTGCTGCCCAGGCCTATTTCTGAGAAAGATCTGGAAGGATCAGAGACTTTTACTTTCATACTGCACACCTCTTATTTGACTTTTTAGGTGAATAAGTACGTAGCTCTCATACTTTTCAGAAAAACTATAGTATAGGGTCAGACGTGCCAGAAGGGGCAGAGGGTTGAGGTGACTCACTGCTTCTGAACCTCCTGTGCTGATTCAGTTGCAGAGTCCAGCTAGTGTGGTATACATTTGTGTACTTGATAAGCTGAGGCAGGAGAATCATGTGAGTTCAGAGCTGGCCTGGATAAGACCAAGTAAGGAGAGCAGCAGGTGCTGGGTGTAGGGGACCCAGTGGGTGGCCCTGTGTGACTCTGACTGGTGTCAGGCTCTGAGTCTGTCTCCCTCTTCCTACTCCTGTGGCTGTGGCTAAGCTTCCACGAGGGCTTAGACTTCCACAGACAGTTTTGATACAGGGCTACTCGGAATGGTTAAAAGGAAAAGCGGGCAGTGTCGCTCAGTCTGATGGGTTTTCTTGTGATTAGAGTGTACTGGGCTACTGTGTGTGTGCTGTGTGGGAGCACGGTCCAGGTACTGCGCTCTAATAAGATAAGCTTGGTTTGAGTGGATTGACATGTGAATTTAAAGATCCTCCAGAAAAATGGCTGTTGCCTGCATCTCCCAAGTCTGGTCTGAGGAGGAAGACTGGAGCTGTGCACCCAGCTAAACTTCACCTTGCATCTGTCTCATCCCTATCCCCTGCCCCTCTCTCTCTCTCTCTCTCTCTCTCTCTCTCTCTCTCTCTCTCTCTCCCTCCCTCCCTCCCTCCCTCCCTCCCTCCCTGCCCGCCCCTCCCTCCCCCCCTCCCTCCCTCTCTCCCTCTCTCTCTCTCTTCCTCTCTCTCTCTCTCTCTCTCTCTCTCTCTCTCTGTGTGTGTGTGTGTGTGTGTGTGTGTGTGTGTGTGTGAAGTATATTTGCAGCAGGGGTGATGAGAATGTTCTCTACACCTTTGAAAGGAAGCCCTGGTCCACCCTCCCCTGTGGACTATGAGAGGCATTAGAAGCATAGATGTGTAGTAGCAGGAGAAGCCAGCCCCATTGGCCACTGACAGCCACAGTCATGGTTTTCAGTGATCCTGGGCTTCCTTCTAAAAGAGTGTGAGGGAGCACTTGAGCCCTACCTTACAAATACTTAATTCTGGAGCTCCTGTGTGTTACTCCTTGTGCAGCTCTGAGGTGAGGCTTTTTCCAAGTGTGGACTGGAGTGAGTACCTACCACAGAGTTTGCTGTAGGGTGCTAGAAGGCAAACCCCTGGGCCGGAGCAGCTGTCCCCCAAACTGGTATTAACCGGAGGCTTTCTGGCTCCCAAATCCTTGTTCATAGTAATACATTAATTGGCCAGGATTATTTGCATGGGGAAACTGAGCTCATAGTTCAGATTCCATGGAGCAATCTTTGTGGGCTGGGCACTGCTTGGCAGGCGGCAGGTACTCAGATATACTCAAAGAGTATCTGAAGGTTTGGAGGATCCCAGTAGCGTGGGTCACAGGTGTACAGGGGGCTGGGATTCAGGCTCTGGACCTTTCAGCCCTTTGCAGAGGGCTTTGGGTTGCTTCTCCCTGGCCCTGTGAGCAGGGCCTCACCTTTCTCCTAAATCATGTCTGTGGTGATCCACCTAGCTTGGGCTCCTGAATGCTGAGATTAATGGCATGTGCTGGCTCAAACATTTCAAATGCATGTATGAAAATGTCACAATTAAAATCCTCTGTTGCTTGGGTATGTTGTGGGGTGAAAGTGGATGGTCTGGAGCTCAGAGCACCTGCCCCCAGAGCAGGACGGCGGTGTTTGTCTCTGTCCACTTCACATTGGCTTCATTCATATGCTTGCACACTCCCCCCCCCCCCCCCCCCCCCCCCCGTCAGTGTGAGCCATTCTTAGCAGTTCAAGCTTCTGCCTCCATCTGAAAGTTCCAGAAAATTCCAGGCTATGCTTCCATCATTTTGACCTGTGCCATATACTTTCCTGCAGAGTTGAGTCACCCTGACCCCTCTGTCTCATGCTGTGTCCCTTGGGTGTGTCCATAAGAGAAGTCCATAGGAGTTCATGGGAAGGGTGAATATGCTGATGAGTGGGTAGAGCCTAAAGTGTGCATGCCCACTTCCCTGGACCAAAGACTCACCAAAGGATGTCTAGTAGCTGGGGACAGGTAAAGTAGCCAAGCTTTGGGGAGAAATATGGCTGACCATTGGGTTTCAGGAAGCCTGAGTGGTTTGCCATTTCCCTATATGGCCCACAGGAGCCTCCTTCCTTCCCAGTTCTCAACCTCTGCATGGGGATACCAGGAGAGTCCTCCCACTCTGAGTGCTGATGAAGCCCAGTATTCTCCACCTTGGATGTGTACCCTTTGTCCATACTGTTGAGTTAATGCAGCCAAAGTTCCCAGGTCAGAAACTCTCCCTTGATTTACATGGAATACAAAAAGCTAGTCCTTTTTTTTTTGGTGGGGTTTGATCCCCATCACTGCAAATAAGACACCCCAACCACAGATGGTTTTAATTGTGGCATTTCTCATATATACGTATGAAATGTTTGAGCCAGGTATGGTAGCACACGCCTTTAATCCCAGCACTTAGGAGGCCAAGCTAGTGGAGGCCGGTCTGGTCTACGTAGCAAGTTCAGGCCAGCTAAGGCTACAGTGAGACCGTCTTTAAACAAACGAACAAACAAATAAAAAAAGTATAATAGTAATAATGATAGTAATAATAATAATAATAATAATAACAACAGTAATACTACTAATAGTAATAAAATGTTTTGATCCTTGTCCTCTTAATCCTCTCTTGACACCCACGCATGCGCACACATGCACACCTCATTCAGTTTTCCCTTCCTGTGTCTGAATCTGCCAATTCTAGGGGACACAGAGCTTGAAGTACAGCTCTGGACTGGGGTTTACGTTGTTCCTCCTGGGTGGTGCAGGGAGGGGGGCAGCCCCCACCTTGTTTTTAGGATTCAATGAGATAACGCCTGTGCTGGTAGCCACCTACGTACGCCTGACTGTCTCTCGAAGGCCTAGAACAGCATTTACAAGGATCTCAACTACTGTGTGGTAGGCGCAGAGGCTTAGAAGGACCTGTCATCTGGGCTCCTGTTTCTGCAGAGTGAGCCTTCCACATTGACAGATGGGAAGATGGAGGTCTGTGCAGGCCCTGTGTCTTCCCTAGTGTCCTGGAGTGAGTTAGATTAAGCGCTTGTACACTCACCTAAGCACCCCTAACTTTAAAAAAAATATATATTAATTTTTTTTATTTTCATGCTAAATGTTACCCCACCTCCTGGTCCCTCCTCTCAGAGTTCTTCCCCCCCCCACCATCATCTTTCCCCTTCACCTCTGAGAGGGTGTCCCCACAACTCCCCCCTCATCTCCCTTCCCTGGGGCATCAAGTCTCTACAGGATTAGGTGCATGCTCTCCCACTGAGGCCAGACAAGGAAGTCCTCTGGTAAATATACAGGGACTCTGGGGCTTCCAACCAGCCTGTGTATGCTCTTTGGTTGGTGGCTTAGTCTCTGGGAGTTCCTAGGGATTCAGGTTAGTTGACTGTGGGGTTGGTCTTCCTGTGGGGTTGACATCCCCTTCAGTTCCTTCCATCCTTCCCCTAACTCTTCCATAGAGGTTCCCAGTCTCAGTCCAATACCCCTAACTTATTTTATAAACGCTCCCTGCCTCAGTGAGCAAGGCCAAGCCACAGAAGGTGACTCACCTGCGGATCATGGCCATCTCAGGGGTTCTCCGCTCGCCTGAATCCTCCCGGGCCCCTGAGCCCAGCCATGGCTCTGCTGCCCACTTGGCTGCCCCCTGAGCTGGGGTGGTGGGTATTGTTTCAGCAGAAATGTGAACTGGTGTTTTGCTTTGAGTGTGTTAAGACATAAAGTCCCTGTGGTTAACAGCAAATTAATCACTGTGCCCGGGAGGACTGCCTGGGGTAGACATGACTTCATGAGCTTGTCATAACGTCTGCCTTGGCCGTATTTCATTCTCCAAGGTTTTTGACTTTCAGAAAAGGAGCTGCAGATAGAGTTACCAAGTTTTACAGAAATATTTTTACTGGGCAGAGGTTGCTTTATGTCGAGAGCCAGTTATTTCAGGAGACAAGCAAAGAGCCCTTTATTCTCACGTTCTGTGGGAGGAAAATATTATGTTGGAAAGCTTGCTTCTTGGATGGGACACTGGGGAGGCCAGGCTGCATTTCTAGAGTGGGAGTGGGTGCCAGGAGATGGCATGGGGTGGGGAGGGGGAAGGGTGAGCAAGCAGCCATGTTCTCTTCTCCTTTCTGGGGGATTTAGGGCTAGGCAACTTCAGGGTGTCAGGCAGGGATGGAGACAGGCCGAGCTGGAAGATGGAGCCAGAAACTGGAGGAGGGTACACCAGCAGGGAGGGCCCAGATGAGATCTGGAGGTCTGGTCAGATCTGGTGCTGTCTTTACTGGTCATGGGACTCTGGCTTATCTGTCATCTGGAGACAGCAGCAGTACCTGCCTCTTGGTATGTCCTGAGGACTTAGGGTTGTTAGCCTATGGTTGCTATCTACTTTACCCCACCCGTGATGCTGAGGGTAATGGTTCGGAGGCAGGGAACACGACTTCCTCTCCCCATACTACTGAGTCAGCTCACCCCTCCTCTTTCCATTACCAGGGCCCAAGCGGTGAGAGATTTGAACTCTGGGTTAGCTACCCTTGGGACTTGGAGGGTCACAGGCCTCATTCTGTTGCTCAAGCTACAGCTGGTATCCTGGTTCCCAGAAGGGACCCTTCTTTTTTCAGAAATTTTGAGGGAAGATCAGCCTGCATGTACTCAGGGTGGCTTTGAGCCTATGCATGAGGACTGCGCTCCCCTTCCGACGAGGAAGAAGGACGTCTGCCAAAAGTTTTGTTTGTGTCTGGAGCGGCCTTGTGCCCGATAAGGACACGGCATCTTTGCTCCCTCCTTGCTCTAGACCATAATCCCTTTCAAGTTGGGAGGTGGGGAGGGTTGATTTATTTCCTTCTCCTCCCCACCTCCTTCTCATTATTTAGAATGTGAAGGAAAGTTTATCTGGGTTTCCGGGAGATCTGTCTCTTCAGCTCTGGAGTCGCATCCAAGTTTACAGAATGGAGTCTGTGCCCAGAGCCTTCTGGTAAATATTTTGGGAAGTCGGATTCAGCTGGCATTGTGGCCCAGGAGTGGGTAGTGGGCGCTGTTCAGGACTAGGAGGTTGAATCTGGACCCTTCTCACACAGTGCCTGTGAGTAGGCTGGTGGTGAGATATCTGTGTCAGCATCGGAGTTCCTGCTTCTCCCTGGCTCCGTGGAGCCTGTGTTTGTATCAGGCATGCCTGGTCCCATGTTTCCTGAGCATGTGTGCCCTGCCTCATCCTGGGGACCTGCTTCCTTCTTCCTGACCAGGGCCCTGGGATACCATGTCCCTCCCTCTTCTGGAAGCTTTCCCTCAGCTGACCCTTCTCCCTCTAGGAAGCTTTCACACTGCTTTGCTGATGTGTTCTTGGCTTGTCCAAGTCAGAGGGGTGTGGGTGACATACATGTCCTTGGTTTCCCAGCAATAAAGTGAAATAGTCAATAAGAACTCTCCTCCTGATAATGAGAATTAAAACAGGGGAGTAGGGAACCTCAGGGCCTGGTGACCAGTAGCTTTTAGTAAATATAGCCCTCCTGGGACATTGGTCCCTGGGGGCTTCTCCTCAAGTCCCTTATACAAAAATGACAAGATGTGCATGTAATTTAGGCACACATACCCTCCTATTCTTCTAACCTATGCTGATGATTTGTAATACCAGAGACAAAGGAAATGCCTGAAGCGATTGTCTCACTGTGTTTAGGGACTAACAATAAAAACAGTGTGAGCATGCTCTCAGAGAAGCCACTTCCCCAGGGTCTTCTGGGTTGGTCTCTGGCTGCACTGCAGTTCATCTCTTCCCTGCAGAGGGACATCGTGCAGAGCAGAGGTGTCCTGCATGCCTCGTATCTCCCCGAGAACTGGTCCTCTTGTTGTCTTGCCCACAGCAGGTGCTAAGGATCAAGTGTGGAACCTGCCAGTTGGGGTTTGATAGAGACTCTGTCCAGGGTTCCTAGGTGTCCAAGTCCATCAGAGCTTGATTATTGAGAGTTTTAGGGAAGATGCACAGCCTGGCTTCAGCCGAGTGGCTGGGGTTGGTGGGCCCTGCCAACTATGAAGGCCTACTCTGTCTTCTGCAGGGTTGATGGGCAAAGAAATATGGCTGGCACGGGGTGCAGAGGCACAGGGTATCCCAAAGCTTTTGTGTGGGAAAGGAAGGATAAAAGTTCCTAGCTAACAATTTTAAAAGGATTTATGTTTACTATTTTATTAACTTTTTTTTATTGATTCTTTGTGAGTGTCACATCATGCACCCTGCTCATCTCCCCATCCTTCCAGATATGCCCTTGCAACCCCCCCAAAATTAAACACACCCATGACCAGCCAACAACAACCAACCAGCCATGAGAAAGCATCTCATGGTGGAAGCTGTAGTGTGCCACAGTGTGTCCCACAGTCTGTCCCTCTGTCCACACATCTTAACTTGCAGCTGCTCATTGCAACGTGTCATTGGTCTGGTTCAAGATCTCTGGCTTCTGTGATACAATCAATATTAGATCCTCACCGGGACTCCAGGTTATCCTGTTGCACTGTATCATGGAGATCCTGTAGGTTTGGATCAGCAAGACTGGCCCTTTCACACATCCCAGTGTTTCCAAATGATAGAGATTTTGGGGTGGGTCAACTCAGAGCCCTTGGTCTGGGCCTGGGTGGTAGCTGAGCTGGTCAGCCTGCTGGTTCTCTCTTATCTGTACCACCAGAGTGAGCTCTCCAGCACTACTCCGGATAGGCCACCCAGTGCTGCCATCACTAGCAGAAGTCAGGGTCAGCTGTCCTGCTCTCACGTCCTCACGCTGGCTCACCTACACCCACTCCTCCAGAGCAAGCTCCATTGTGATGCCCAGTAAAGATGCTGGCCCTACTCTCCAAGTGCTGGAACCTGTGAGGGGCTGAGGTAGCTCTCCCACTCTTCCACCCTCGGGGCTGGCTTACCTATACCTTTGCCATCAGGGCCAGCTCCATTATGTTGCCCAGGAGGGGTTCAGGGCCAGCTCTTCAGAGTACGACAGCTGGTGAGGTACAAGATCAGCTTTCCTGCTTTCATGACCTTAAGGCCAGGTCTCCCAGCTACTGCAGGTTGTGGGGGGTGGGGCGTAGAGGTGGAAGGCATCACCCCCACTCCCAAGCCACCTCATGCAAGATTAGTGTCAGGGCTAGCCCTCCTGTGCTCTCAGCCCCAGCTCACCCATGCCCATCAGAGCCAACTCTTCTGTGCTATCCAGACGAGGTACAGGGCTCAGGAGTGCTGCAGTTGGTAAGGGGCAGGACTAGCTCTAGCTCTCCCTCCTGCCAGGGAGAAGTGAGGCCAGCTCTCCAGAGTGCAGTATCCAGTGAGGGGTGGGGCCAATCATGCCCAGCTCCTGGACATGCCACAGTCCCTGGAGGCTGCCCCAACCTTGTTCTCTAGTGGAAATATGATTATGAACACTGACACTAACTCCTGCTGTTGTATAGCCTCGGACTCAGACATGGCCCTCAGCAGCAGCTTGGGCTGGACCTTACCATGGCCTCAGGTGATGGGGCTCCCCTCTCACAGCTGGCTCGTCCTCTCCACCCTCGAGTCTCCAGTTCCATCTCTCTCCATAATACTCAAGCCGTTCCACATCTTTCTCTCCCCTCTGACCTCCACATACTCCCACACTGTGGTGGGTCCCGCTGCAGACTGGCCATGTGGCTGGCAGGCCCCTGGGTGACATCCTCCATCTGAAATGTATGGTGTGGTAGCAAATAGGTGTTATATCCCTCCTGTGCTGTGCACTGGAGGTCATGTCGAAGGGTGTCATGGTGGTCCACAGGTCTCTGTCTTCCCCTTCCCATGCTGCACTGCTTGGATTGGATTGGATTTTTATGAGTCCTAGGCATAAGCTCACTTTGGCCACCAAGCTAAGATGAACAAGGGACTGCTATTTGCTCTGCCCCTGACTGATGTAAAAGCAATACCACCAACACGGCGTCTCTTTGCCCACTACCCGGGACATTATTTTTACTAGTTTTCCTTGTGTGCCTATTCATAGGAAGGCAGGTGCTCCTGAGGACCAGTTGCTTCAGTTGGGAAATGAACTCAGGTACTCTGCAAGAGATGTCTGTGCCCTCAAGTACTGAGCCATCTCCCTACCCCCAGCCATTCCCCTGCAGTAACATTTGTTTTAAAATAATTTTTATATGTGGTGATACTTTTGAAATATAAATAATTGGATACACTGGCTTTAATAACATCAGAATTAAGTTCACTTAAAAATTGTAGCTTATAGGAATTTGAACTTACATCCCTTGTGTTCTCTTGGACAGCACTACTGTCTACTCAACACTGTTCCCAAGGCAGTGAAGGTTGGTTCTTTAGACTTTAAAGATCTTATTCTCTTAAACTGTAAGGGACAGCTATACATGCCATTCGTGAACAGATGCTCTGTCACCTGTGGCATTAGCATTTTGTAGAAGGTGAGGATGTGAATGGGCCTTGTACAGGGGAGGGTGGGCAGCAAGAAGCAGGGCTTCCACAGTCAGGCCTGACACTGGTGCCAACCCCACCACTCGCTGGCTGTGTGACTTGGGGCGAATGCCCTCTCATCTCTATACATCTGTGCTTATCGGGACCCCGAAGTGAGCCCAGAGCTCTGGTGTAGGCAGCTCTGAGTCCCTCGGAAAGATGGCAGCTCCAGGCAGTTACTCACAGTGTACATACAGGTCTGAAGGGAGTACCCTGCTTCCCGAGTGACCACATCTGTTAGCTGTGTCCCCATGTGGGGAATGGGTTGCCGAGAGCATTTGTGGGAAGATTCTGCACATTGCTGGAATGTTTCTAGAGATTTCCACCCTTGGCTCAAACAGAGCCTCCTGGCTATATTCCTTCCAGCTCTCTGGGCCAGAATATGCTGGCAATTGTCCCCAGGGCTACCTTCGATGGGAGGGCCGTGTAAGGTTGCAGAAGGGGACCACTGACGGTTGACTGACTGTCCAGAACAGTCCTTATCAAGGCTTTGAGACTTGGTGGTGACTTGGACCCTGTCCTGGAGATGCAGAGGCAGCCTCACAGTATAAATGGGTTATATGCTGCCATCACCTGCGAGAGGCCAAGAGTGTGTCTCCTGGGGACACGTGATCTGGAGATAGCCAGTCACAGGACGTCCAGGGAGAACACAATCTGCTGTCCACAGTCTGGTGGGAGCAGGACACATGTATGTATCAGGCTTGGAGGTGTGGGAGGGGGTTTAAGTTCCAGTGTCTGCAGGCTTCCTCCCTTCACACATAGGAACCCACCCTGTCCAACGTACCCCTCTGCGTGCCTGAGAGGCCTGGGCTCAGACCTGGTACCGCTCCTGGTTGAGCAATAGAGAGCCACACTGTTCTCAGCCGGGGTCAGCCACTGACATATGGCCCATGGAGGGCTCTTCTGTCCCCATCTGCATTCCAGGCAGGGCACATTCACAGTACAGAAAGGTTATCAACACTGGGTGTGGCGCACACTCCCTTAATTCCAACACTCAGGACACTCAGAGGCAGGAGGGTCTCCGAGTTCAAGCCAATTTGATCTATGGAGTGAGTGTTTTCCAGGACTCAGGAAAACAAAGACAAGCAAACAAACAAGGAAGGAAGGAAGGAAGGAAGGAAGACAGGCTGGCATACACTATGTCACCTTCCCCTGTCAGTTGCATCTCTCCAGTGACTTCTGTGACTTTCAGGGGAAGAGATGGAGCAGTTCCTGCTTCCCTCTCTGCCCCAGACAGACTCTCTGCCTCGCTCTGGTCCTGCTTCTGAGCCTCTACACATGCTCTTGTCTGCTTGAAATTCTTCTCACTCACTTCCCTGCCCACCTTTTGGGGTTTAGCCAGAGCAGTATTCCCCAGAGCCTGAGAGACACTGAGTCCTTATCAGATCGGCTTCTCTACTTCTCTGTGGTCATCACCACTGGCCACTAGTGACTTCTTCCTGTGACAGCTGAAGGGAGTGTCCACTGTGAAACTGTCTACTCTGCTGCTGACAGGCTATTGCTGTTAAGCCCACGAGAGTGCTGGATGTGTAAGAGGCATGGATTTGTACTTAGGAAGTGAACTTGCTTTGCTGTGTGTTATAGTAAGTGCAGTTACCTCTCTGTGCTCCTGACTAAAATTTGGTGGTGGTAGATTTTGGTATTTCTGTGGAATGCCCCTGGGGCTTTCGGCTCAATGGGAAATGGCTTGCCATACCTTTCCTTTGAGCTCTAGATGAGTAGGAGGTGTGTGTGAAGGATCAGTTGGTTGACTCAGGGAAACAGAGAAATTTGGAAGGCACCACTGAGCCCAAAGCCCTTGGCTCTTCACTGGCATGGGTGTATTATAACCAGGCATTGCTACTGGGGGAGAAGGATGCTTACCTCCCCACACAGAGAAGCAGAAAGAGGACTCTATACTTGTATGTATTTAAATCCAGAGCTTGCTGCCTGTTAATGCAAGTTTAGGCAGCATTACTGGCTTGAGGTCTCAGTTTTCCCATCTGTGAAATGGGGCTGTCAGTGGACCTCCTCTCCTTGGGCAGTGGTGTACATAAGGTTACTCCAATGGTCATGTAAACCCCAGGTGCTCAATAAAACTGTCCTTGTGACCACATCTTATTTCCTTCTGTGTTTCACCTGCCCCTGACCTTTAGAACATTGGATCCCTGACCTCCAGGTCTTCCTCTGGTCATCAGGTAACTCAAGGTAGAGGGCAGCTGGAGAGCCAGCCTCCCTGTGCTAAAGTTACTTTGTTTATGTTACTTTTAAAGAAGAAAGATTTATTGAAATAAAAACTCATATTTTATTGATGCGTGCATATGTGCATGCGTGCGTGCGTGCGTGCATGTCTGTTTGTCTGCCTTGATGTGCATGTGGAAGTTAAAGGACAACCTTTGGAGTTGGTCTCTTCTCCCATTGTGAGGTGTGGAGATTGAACTTAGATTGTAAGGTTTGGACAGCAAGCACCTTTACCCTCTAAACCTCCTTATTGACACAGAAAGCTTGATTTTGATCCATGACATTAGCCTGTGCCTTGTAGGATCACGCCTGAACTCTGTTGGTCTCTGCCCCTGAGCCCTCCTTCCTAGCAACTCCGAGTGGACCCAAGGGGTGAGGGCCTGCCCTAAGGGGCTTTATGCCTGGGCTGTATCCTGGGTGTTCCTGGTGGAGCTCAGTTCATGGTAGTCAGAGCGTACGGAGGAGGCTGTTCACATCAGCACAGACCGGGAGGAGGTAGTAGCTAGGGACCAGAGCAGGTATAGTCTTCAAAGGCCTGGCCCAGTGCCCTACTTCCCCTGTTCAGGCTCCACCTCCTTGAGGTTCCACAGCCTCCTCAAAAGTGCCAGCAGCTGAGGCATGTGTGCACCTCGAGTGAGCCTGTAGGGACACTTCAAAGCCAAGGCACGGCATCCGTCAGGAGGCTGGGGCGGTGAGGGTTCTGGGCCCTTCCTATTCTCTGCTGCTCGGTGGAGGTTTGCAAGAAAGAAGACCACCCAGAGGAGCAGCAGGGCACTGTTGTCACCAAGTGGGGGACAGGCTGAGTGGGTCAAAACAATGGCCGCATATGGTATGTATCTGGAGAGGACCTGGGGACAGCCTGAAAGCACACAGACACACAGTCGCACCAACACACGCATTAAAAAGTGTGCATGTGGCTGGGAGGTTGGCTCGGTCGGGAATGTGCTTGCTAAGCAAGTGTGAAGACCTGAATTTGGATTCCCCAGCACCCGCATAAAACAGCAACAAAAGGCCAGGCTCTGGGAAGGTAGAGGGAGGAAGGAGGGTTCCAGGAACTCCTGGAGAGTCGTGTTGTGTTAGTGAGGCCTGTCTTAACAATCAGATGGGAAGCAATGGAGGAAGACACTGAGCGTCAGGCCTGCACATGTGCACACATGCGTACCATCCTCTCAACAAGCATATATTCACACCACACAAACAAACAAAAGGCATGTGTGTGCACATACACCCTAACATGTTGTACCTTCGTACACCATTCCAAAGTAGGCATCCTCACTTCCATTTCCCTGACCACAAAACTGAGGCACTGGGTAGCTGAGGGCCTTCTTCCTGGATCTGTCAGTGTCGACCCTGATCGGGTATGAATCCTGGGCTGCCTGTGTTCATCCTGTCTCACTACTGCTACTTAGGGGGTCTCAGTTTTCTCAGCGAGCAAATGGGTAGACTTGCCCAGCCTGGGTAGACCACACCTCGAACATGAAGGAGGGGGAGGATAGGAAAGTGGTTTGAGTCACTCACAAGTTGAGGCTGGGGCTGAAGGGCCCTGGGAGCTGGTTTACCTCGGTCGACTTCTCTGGGCCTCTCTGGCTGGGCACACACAGCCGTCTTTCCCTGAAGACTAAATTTAGGATTCCTTGGGGGCCAGGCAGGCCTTGTCTTGTTTTGAGAGAGGCTCCATTTTGTTCCTGCTGCTGCTGGTGCTGGTGGCCACAGCTCAGTGATAGCCTTGCCTGGTCTCTGCTCCCCGGAACTGGCCTCAGTTGATCTTGTCAGAGCTAATTAGTAGCTGGCCTCACAGGCCTGGCCTTCCGTGGACAGGAGGAGCTATAAGAAGTGTGCCAGGAGCCCCCCATGTCCTGCCTCACTGTTCCTCAGGCAGAGGCCCTTGGAGGGAGCTGCTAGGGTTTTCTTTGGCACTCAGTGAGCAAATGGCTCCGTCTCTCTTTTCTTCTGAGCCCTGTAAAAATAAAAAGTTAAAAGGCCTAAAGTTTGAACAGTAAAACCAAATACATGAAACCAAGCTGTTTCCATGCGGGAGCCACGGACTGCGAACACCCAAGTTTGAAACTTCCTCTCCTCGGGATTTATGGATGCCTCGGAAACTTTTCCCTTTTTTTCCCTTTAAACATCAGATCGGCTCAGGGTGCGCTTGAAAAGCCTAGCCTGGCGCTCCTCGAAGCTTGATTTAATGCAGCTGGGTACTGTAAGGACTTGTAAGGGCCACACTTCAGAGGCCTGCAAAGCTGTTTCAACACTCAGTAAGTGGTGTGTGTGTGTGTGTGTGTTTCTAAGCCAAGAAGTATAGTCTGAGATTTATTAGGCTCTTCTGCCTCCCCACTAGTAACCCAGATTCTGGTTCTGCAGCTTGGAGGGTGGGAGAGATGATGAGAGAGAGGGAGCCTTCCTGAAAGAGGCCTGTCCACGCTAAATGTTCATGGTCTTATGGGCCAGTGTCAGTTGCTCCACAGAGTGGCACTGGCCGAGGCCTGCTGCAGAACATCAGCGTGAAGTGGTCGTAGTGGGGGAGAAGGCAGGAAGGGGAGGCGCCACCCATTCAAAGTTGGCTTTGGACTTCTGGGGCTGAGCTCCCGGGAAATGGTGTAGTACAAGGGTTGGCAGGGGAGGTAGGGGTGGTATCCCCAGAAGCGGGTGGCATCCTCACCTGCCTGTCTTCTTCCCGGGCCATGGGTCGCAGTGTGGCCTTTCAGGAACTTGATGTCGGGAAGTAGGCCCTGCTTTTCCTTGTGGAGCTAGCAGAGAGCTGGTCGGGGTGGCAGCTCGTGTCACGCTTGCGTGTTTTATGGCTCTGACTGCATAAAGCAATTTACTTGGGTTTGGAGTGTAACCCGCTCTATGGTAAAGGTGTGGGTCTGGTGTGTGAGGACCTGTATTCTATCCCTGGCATGAAAAAAATGTGAATTTAATTAGTCACCCAAATTTAACAAATGGAGAGAAACCAGCAGGTTTAGGTTTTGGCCTGGGCATCTATCTTCATGCTCACTGTAGCAGGATTCATAAGGGAAGCTTGAGCCATTGGCTAGTGCTCTCTGTCCTGCCTGGGTGGAGTACCTTGGATATAGTTGATGGAGAGGTGGGGGATTCTCTAGTGTTCTACAAGCCAAGGATAGCCCTCTATCATAGAATGCTTTGGTGCCTAATTTCAGAAGGGCCAAGGCTGAGAAGCCTACTCTGGGGTGCACCTGGCCTCCACTTAGCTGCAGAGCCCACCATGTCCATCCCCATCCCCAGGCTTCAGAATTTTCTCAGAATTTGGAGGCCCTACGATTGGTTGCTAGCCTCCTGGTCTCTGGCTGCCTTTTATTCAAAAATGGGATTATATGCTAATTTGGCCCCACTCCTCACTGCCTCTCAGGATCCTCCTACCCCTTGCCTTGAACAAGTTAGTGAGTTTTTGGTAATTGGTAGTTGTATGTATTGCACAAGTGAACCCATTTTAGAGCCTGGAGGAGCCACTCTCTGTGGCCAAGTTCAGTGACATGAATGTGTTTGGTCACTTCTCCCCCAGGAGATGAAAGAATCCAGATATGAGAATCCTTGGCTTTAACACGCCTTGGGTGCTAGTGAGATATAGATTCTTTGCCAAATTGCTTCGATCGTGTGGTAATAGATCAGGAGGGACGTGGGTCTGTCTGTTCTAACATTTCAGAGCTAGATTTGGGGTGTGAGCCCTAGTATAGTCAAGAGACACCCCCATTGGGCAACCATAGGATCAGGATGGTGCATTAACCCGGCAGAAAGCTTAGGAAATGTTAAGGTTTTGATACAATATTGCTAGCTCTTGTTTGTTTTAATACACTAGTCTATACAATCTTGATACAATATTGTTACAGAGTAACAGATCTCCTGGTCCTGGGCCTTCCACTAGGAGCCACCATTCTCATTTCAGTCTGGGCTTAGTGTCTGTCTCAGGAGACACCTCCTCACCATTTCTCTGTAAGTTGCACATGTTACAGGGTGTGTGCATGTTGAAGACAGAGATCAAGCTCAGGTACCATTCCTCAGGTGTGGTCTACCTTGTTTTGTTTGTTGTTTGTTTTCTTTTAAAGAAAAGATATCTCTTCCCTCCCCTCCCGTCTCCCCTCCCCTTCTCCTGGAACCAGGGTTGGTTATTAGGCCAGTAAGACCCAGGCATCCACCTGTCCATGCTTCACTAGTACCAGGATTACATGCCTGTGCCTGAAATGTTAGCTTTTTACATGACTGCTCAGGGTTGGATTTCAGTCTTTAAGCCTGTGCAGCAAAGGCTTTACCAACTGAGCCATCTCCCTGCCCCTGGAAGTCACGTTTGATCAAGGCAGGCAGAACTGAACCCTGGAGTTTGGGAGCTGACCTTGTTCTGGGAGGACTGCCCGAAGGATGTAGGGACTGGTCCTCTAGCAGATTTTTCCTTTGCTGCTTTTTGCCTTGAGCTCTTCTCTGCTAACCGAGGATTTGTCTTTCCACTCCTGATAATTTTCTTTCCCTTTGCTCTGGTTTTAGATGAACCAACACTAGCCCAAACAAACCTTGGAAATGCAGTGGCCCAGTACGTTAGAATTTTATCACGCACCAGCCCCAACAAGCAAGTGTGTGTGTTGGAAGGTGGCTTTTGACCACAAAGTGGTTTGGTAGCCCAGGTGACTTCCATCTTGTGGCTCATTCTGCTCGCTTTCAGTTGCCAAATCTCTTCATCTGCTTGGATTCGTGACCACCAGGTGCAGGTCCCATTTTTGCCCAGATTCCCTGAGTGGAAATTAATCCCAGCCCCGCTTAGATGCCAGATGGGCTTGGTAATGGTCCATCTGAGCCTACATGTTATGCAAGGGAGCAGGGATTGTGGAGCTTCAGTTACTTCTCAAGATCCAGCTTGGTAATTTTCCCTTTGCAGATGCCTGGGCACCCTCTTTGGCTTTCTCAGCTGGCTGTGTCTGACTCTACATTGTAGGAGTCACCACCTCTTCTACCACACACTGTGGCATTGCCACTGAGGCCTGCTGATGCTTTGCTGTGGAACTCACTCTCTACACTAGACACCCTCCCTGGGCACACCATTAGTGCTGTGTGTCAGAGCTGGTGAACAGTTTGCTATGGCATCACTGTTAGTTTGGGTCACGATGGTAATGCCTTATCTTGGAGGAACCCTGTTTCTCTCTGGAAATGCAGATACCATTGGGACTCCCTGGAAAATTACTTTATATCCATGACCTTGGATTTAAGATTTAAGGCCACACATGCCTATAATCCCAGCAGTGGGAAGACTGAGACAGGAGGATTCGACAGGAGATCAACCCGGGCAACATGATGAGAGCCTGTCTCAGAATGGGGTGTGATGGAGTAGGGTGTTGGAAGCCCTGACCATACATTACATTGACCACTAAGAGGTCGGTCCCCGCAAGGTGTTCCCGGTGCATTGTGTTACTGTCTAACCAATGACAGTGTGTGTGTTTGTGTGTGTGTGTGTGTGTGTGTGGAGGGGGAGGGTGGATTATTGCCATTGATGGTCTCTCAGGATCTTGTCTCCGTTACTTTGAGAACAAATCATGTTTCTGACAAGTACCTCAGGAGTGTTGGTGTGGCACCATGATGGGTCCCTATGATGGACTGGCCATCTGTGTGCCACTGTCCCAGCTTGCCCCTTTCCATATGTGTCAGGAGAGAACGTGGTGTTTGGGATCACCTCTTTTGAGACAGAGCTTGTGTCTGTGGGAGGCAGTCGTGGATGTGCCATCAAAGTAGGGTCGCTGTGCACAAGCACATTGTAGCAGCTGAGGGCAGCTCTCGCATGCATTGGCTCAACGGCACTGTTTCGAAGGGGGTCCTCTGGAGGCAAACTGCACAGCAGCACCAGTCACAGGCACCACTGTGTCTTGCTTGGCAGAGCGTGCAGCCCAGCGGGTGTTATGGTCCCCATGAAGGTTTCGATTGATCCCCGTTTTAGATTTATTTGTTGTATTTTATGTGTAAGTTTTTTGCATACATGAATGTCTGTGCTTTATGTTCATTCCTGGTACCCACAGAGGTTAGAAGAAGGCATTGGATCCCCAGGAACAAGATTTGTGGGTGGTTGTTAGTTACCATGTGGGTGACAGGAACCATAACATGGTCCTCTGCAAGAGGACCTGCTCTTAACACTGAGCCACCTCTCTAGCCCCTTGACCCACATTTTAAAACGCTGATTTTACTTAGACATCTAGATTTTGGAGTTTTGTGTAAAAACGCAAAAGCTGCTGTCTCTAGCCTTAACAACAACTTCTCCTTCGTGCCACCATGCATGTGTGGAACACAGAGCCTGCACCTGCAAGGCAAGTGTTCTGTCACAGGGCTGTACCCCAGCCTTAAATGTCTCACTGTGTAGCCCAGGTTGACCTTGAGTGAATGCTCTTCTACCACAGCCTCCTGAGTGCTGAGATTGCACCCAATACCCTCATTTCTAAGGCTCATTAGATATAGCCGGAGCTGAGGGCAGCCATGCCCTGGCAGGCCTGCGTCTCCCCGAGGCTCATGGTGCTCAGTACTATTACGGCTTGTTTCTATCTCTGTCCTCTTTATTTACTTTCTTGCCTTGTTTTTAAAAAAAGGTCTTATTTATTAATTCTTTATTAAGGTTAATTAAGTTAAAATAATTAATTCTTTATTTATTAAAAATAACCATACTGGTTCCTGAGCAAATATTTAAGGTCCCACTTTATGTGTTTGAGTAACCTAGCTCTAGCTCCTGTCGGATTGAAGTAGAGCTTGCCACTTCTGCCCTATCTCCTAGATAATCTTCCCCAGTGTGTGATCCCACTAGATTCTGGGGAGAGGCAGATTCTGTGTGAAAATAAGTTTTGGAAACATCAGATACAATGATCAATTAAATTCTTTCTGCAGGGCTTCTCAGGGCCTTTACTGTGCCAGTGCATGCTGTGACTATCAGATGGGAGCTTTAGCTCAACTCAGTGTCGCTCCCAGTTAAGTGACTCCTTTTCCCAGCTTGTTGGCCCTGAAACCCCTGAAACAGTCCCACGGAGTCAAAGCACTCTCCTTTGGATACCCTGCTCACTTCGTGTGTGCTGCTGTTCTTGGAGAGCGCCTGCTGGGGTTCCAGTTGCACCCACGACTTTGCAAAGACCCAGATTGACCTCTGTGGAGCCTCTGCCTTCTGTCCCCTTACACCTGAGGTTCCCAGTTCTTCTTGCCTTAGGGGTTTTCTACCACCAACTCGGAGCAATTGGAGTGAGAGAGCTAGTCGAGCAGCAAGTACCTGCTCTCTGCGTTTGTGGCTCTGGGCTATTGGGCTACACAGAGCTGACCAGTCTTTACTGTTTTTTTAAAAAGACTTACTTATTTTATGTGTATGAATGCCTGATTGGATGTATGTGTACCACGTGCCCATGGAAATCAGAAGAAGGTGTCGACTCCCCTGGAACTGGGGTTACAGATGGTTGTGAGCCACTATGTGGCTAGGAGTCTCAAGTTCCCTGAAAGTAATCAATGCTCTTAACCAGTAAGCCATCTGTCCAGCCTGATGACTCATTTTCTTCTTCATGACAATGCAATGGCTCTTAGTGGCTGTGAGCCTACATGAGCGAATTGGGACCTAGGAAGACAGAACGGTTGTGTATAGGTGTGAATCCCTTATCCTGACTGGCATTGATTTGGAGAGGGCCAAGTAGAGCAGGAGGCAGAAGGACCCCTCAGTGCCCAGCACTCAGATGCTGCAGGACCAGTGGCTCAGGGTGGCAGCAGGAGCAGAGGTGGCAAGGTTGCCTGGTGATCGCACCAGACAGCATTACCTGCCCAGCTCTAGGAAGGTGCCTATTGCAGCTGTAGGAATGCTAGCCTTGATGTTCAGACCTCCTTGATATGTTCTGGAAGGCCAGAGTGCACTGCCTGCCCAAGGATATCTCAGCTCATTAGTCCATTAGAACCAAGTGAGCCTCAGATCTCACACTTGGAGCCTATTGCTAATTATCCTTTTGCCTGTTGTTGTAGTTAACTTATGGTAAGCTCTCCCAGGCTGCTTGGTGTGGGCATCCCCAGCCGGGTCCAGAGCCTGGCCAGTAGGAAAGTCATTTTTGTCCTGGGTGAGAGAGCCCTACTCTAGGTCCCCAAGGATCCTGCTGTACTCATTTCCCAAATTGAGGTCTTGGCAGAGAGCACAGTGGTACATTGTCTTTAGACACCTGTGTGTGTGGGGAGGGGTACATTGTTACTCAATGGTCCTTGTGTGAATTCATTCTGGAGGATTCTGGCAGCTGTCCTGAGGGCTGAGGCCATTGCCTTCATCTCAGGTCAGATGGAAATGTACCAATTACTCACTAAATTGAATGTGCTGGGGACTCGATGCACGCTTTCTGCCTGGTGGGGTTGAGGGGACGAAACTGCTGCTGTGCCTTAGGACTCAGTCTGCAAAGACCTGGGGCTAGACTACATGCAGCAGGAGGTCAAGAGTTGTGGTTGATGAGCTTGCTGTCCTTGGAAGAATCTTCTCCCTTACTTTAACTTGGACAAACCTGGCATTATTTTAACCAATAGGAGGAGGCCATGGAAAGAGGTGCCCGGGCTGGCTTGGGAGTATTCTCCTTTGTGTTCCTGTTGTCCATAGTGGCCAATGGAGAAGCTTGCTAGAAAAGCTGTGTGTGGGGCCTCCAAGGCTGAATAGAGCAGAGAGAAGCCGAATTATCTCAGCCTCTTAGCTGTCCCAGTAGTGTGCCAGAAAGGCTGGACCAGTTCAGGGTACCAGTCAGGCCAAAGCTCCCAGTGACTCAGCTGGAACCTGCAGAATTCCTCAGCAAAGCCCAGTAGTCTGAAGCATCCAGAGATGGCTACAGGGTCGGGGTAAGCCTCTAGGTTTGAAGTGGCTTTTGTACAACAAATCCAAAAACCTTTGGCTTCACGTCTGTAGGGTGTGGAAGAAGTGTGCCCTGTCACCTGTCCTGTGGGACAGCATTGCCTCATGAGTAACTGAGAGTGCAAGAGGAACCAATGCTTCTAGGGCTGTGCACAGACGTGTGCCAGGGTTGAAGATCACCTCTTCTTGTGATCATACATATAGTCAGGACACGCACAAAGCCCGCCCTCTGTGATTTTATGAGTTTATCCTTCAAGTGGGGATGGCAGCAGCGCCAGTAGTCTGGAGATGTGAAATCCAAAATGCTTCAAAATCTAAAACTCTGTGTGTGTGTGTGTGTGTGTGTGTGTGTGTGTGTGTTAGAGGGGGTCGGAGGATTGCATAGGGGAAATAGGTAGAAGAGAGACAGGGGGTGATGGAGACAGGGGGGAGGGGGAGAGAGGGAGCAAGAGGACCAGACAAAGGTTAACTTCAAGCACCAGTCCTCAGGTACTGTCAAGCCTATTTATTATTTATTTGTTTGTTTGTTTTTAAGGCAGGGTCTTTCATTGGATGGAGCTGTCCAAGCAGGCTAGCAATGAGCTTCAGGGCCTCATTCTCCAAAACTGGGACTACGGTTTTCTTTGTTTTTGTTTTTGTTTTTTTTTGTTTTTTTTAGGGGATTGAACTTATGTTTTCATACTTGTGGGGCAAATAACATACAGCCCGAGCTTTCTCCTTGTCCATGTAACCTTTTGAGCATCAGTGTTATGCCACAGTAGGGAGATGTTTCCTTGTGTGGCGGGTTGTACTTGAAACATAGCACCCTAAGAACACTAAATTAGGCTCCCTTTCAAACATGTTTGGAGCACGTGTGAGACAAATGAAGTTTGTCATGTTTACACACGGGCCTCCTTCCCAGAATATCGACCTACAGAGATGCAAACATTCAAAAAAAAAGTTAAGAGCGCCTCTTAGAGCTGGAGAGGCGACCCAGAGGTTAGGGCTGCTGTTGTCTCTCTTCCGCAGCGTCAGAATCTGGATCCCAGCACACACTGAGCTGCTTAAAACCACCTGTGACTCCAGCTCCAGAGGCTTGAACACCCTCTTCTGACTTCTTTGGGTTCCCCTACACACACACACACACACACACACACACACAAATTATTAAAAAATATTTAAAGAATAAAACAAAACAAACAATTTGGTGGTTCCACTCATTTAAAGCAAGGAGAGTTCTGTCTACTGTGACTTTGTCCTGGGGCTCCAGGGAAGTTTTCCCATTGCTTCTTGGCCTTTGGCTAAGATCAAGTGAAAGAGATTTTTCTCCTATGTCAGAAGAGAATGGTCATTATAGTTTGTTTAATTCTTAATTGTTGCTATGTAATAAACTATCCCAACATTTAGTGTTTTAAAACAAGCATTTGTCCTCCTTCACATGGGGCAAACTGGCTGGGTGAGTCTCATTGGTCTAGGTTGTACTGGTGTGGGCTGGGCTGGGCTGGGCACATCTGATGGGGCTGAGGCGAGCTGGTTTAGATTGGTCCAAACTGAACTGGGCTGATCTGGATTGGGCTAAGATGATTTCGGTTGCCTAGGGTTGGGCAGATCGAGTCTGAACTGAGCCGGATTGACTGAGCTGGCCTGATTGGCATAGAGTTGGACTGATCTGGACCAAACTAGTTTGGACTTATAGCATCTGAGGGCAGTTGATAGGTTGGCTGGCTGCTACCTGGGATAGAATAAGATTGGCTTAGATCAGTCACCTCTTCATGTGCGCTTCATAGGCGCTCTTATCACAGTGACAGGCCTGGGACAAAGTGAAGTCCCCTGTCCCATGTCAGGTTTAGTATTACTTTTATCCCTGCTGACAGGTCATGTAGATAAGCAAAGACCCAGATGTGAGGCTATTGCAAAGAATGTGGAGTCAAGATGTGAACAGATGCGGCCACTGACCTAGGGGTCAGCCCCAGCCGGGGGGGGAGGTCCTTTCCTGCTTGCAGGCTCTGGAGCTGGGCGGAGTCTTGTTTTGACAGCTTTCTGGATGTGACTTTGGCCATTATTTATCTGGGATCTCAGTTTTCTTCTCTTTGAAATTTGTATAGTTGAGGTTGAGAGGTGGCTCTGTGGTTAAGAGCACACATGTTACTCTTCTAGAGGACCAGAGTTCGATTCTCAGCACCCACATAGAAGCTCACAACCATCTGTAACTCCCAATTCCAAGGGATCCGATGCCCTCTTCTGACCTCCATGAACATCAGGTATGCATGAGGTGCACAGATATGTGCAAGGCAAAATACTCATACACATACAATTAACAAAACAAAACAGAAAAAACTAAACTGGTGTAATCATAGAATCTGGGGTGTTGCAAGGGTCTCAAAAGAAGGCAAGGGTAAAGGCATGCAGCAGCAGTGTCTGGCCAGATGAGTGTGCGGCAGATGGGAACAGTTATTCAAAGGCCAGCCATCAGAGAAGCCATTGTAGGCCACAGGCACATGGATATATGGTCTCTACTGGGGCTATTTGGTGTCTCTTCTTTGGCTTTCGTGGGAAGCCAAGGGCCTGTACTATCTTCTGTGGCTCTACTGAATCCTCCGTGACTGGACGGCAAGGGCTATCATCAGTCCCTTCTCTTTCAAACACATCCTGTCACATCTGACTATCTTGAGGGCTCATTGGCAATGTGCATAGCCAGTACTGAGCCCCAAATGTCTCAGGACACAGATGGCCTCAGACCTCTCTTCATGGGATTCCTTCTCAGGCCTTGGAGAGAGTCCCAGTGGGTAGATGGTAAAACCAGTCATCGTTCAGATTTTGATCCGTGGAATTAAGGACCAATGAGAGTCACTGAAGTCCAAGTGTTGATACTGAATATTGGGCAGGGACAGGGTTGAGCCAGCCTTTCCAGGGTGTCTGCTTAGGAGTTCTGCGAGGGTGGGAGGAGAGAGGAGTGGTACCCAGCAGCTGGGGTCTGTCAGCGTGGATAGCTGGCCAGAGAATTCTGGCCTGTTCTTCACTGAGAAAGAGGCTGCCTTGGAAGTCAATCCAGGCCTGGAAGGAGCTGAGAGCGCTGGCCAGCAGGCCTGCCCGGGGACTTGGGGCTGGAATGCTGGGAATGGAAAGCTGGCCTGACTTCTAACACTGTGGAGCTGGCTCTCTGGAGGCCTCCCTGCCTTCAGAATCCAGCAGCCAAACGTTTACACAGCCAGGCCTGCCCCCTTGCCCTCAAGCACACACCCTGGGCTCTGTGCTCAGCTGGACCGGGACACTGGGCTTTGTGGCTTAGTCCAGTCTTGATGCTGACTCCAGGCCTGGATGTTTGACTCCGCAGCTCTGCCTGGCCAAGGTTGCTGGGGTCTGCGACTCTGGAAATGTTCTGGGGTTTTGTGTGTGTGTTTTTGAGACGGGGTCACCGCGTCGTCCAGGCTGGCCTGGAACCCCCACATGCTGAGGTTGCAGGCATGGGCTACCATGCTGGCCTGGCGGTATTGCTTCCTCTCCAGTTGAGAGCTGGCAGTGACAGGAAAATGACAACTGCCCTTAAGAACAGGCTCGCTTGTGCAGCAGACCCAAGCGTAATCATCTCCATCTTCATTGGAACAGACACTTGTTCAAAGCTGCCCTCTGACCCTTTCCAGCTTGACGGAGTGGGCTTCTTCAGACCAGCACATCCCTACAGGGACGAGTGTCATCTTCAGTGGGACAGAGGCTGAGGCCAACACACTACTCTGTGGGACTCGGCTCATCTGTGGCTGGCCCTGCCCCAGCCCTGCTACCTCCATGCCTACCTTGCTCACCTGTGTAGCTTCTTCCTGCTTTTGACTTCTTGGAAGACAGGTTCCTAGTGGAGTACTAGAATGGCACTGTATTACTGAAGATGCCAGCAAGTGGGGTCTGCTCAGCCTGAGCCACTCAGTTTAAGAATAGTAGACATCTAAACCACTGGCCTGCAGATCTGCTGAGGGCCCCGTGTGCCCCGTGTCAGGGATCTGGATGGTGTTTGGGCTAAAGCGTTAGAGACCGTCTGTTAAGGCTTCTAAGGCCTTGGATGCTCTCAAGGGCTGATGAAGCTTGTAGCATCTTTTAATCTCCTTAGTGTTGCCTCTGGCTTCATCTCAATGATACAGAAAGAATTTTCCTGGCTTTGGTTTGGAGAGGAAAGCCTGACCTGTTAAGATATACTCCTTGATGAGCTAGGAATTGCTTCCTGGGTATCCTAAAGAGAAGGCTTCCTGCCTTTGCTTGGATGCCTCCTATGACAGAGAGCTTACTACTTGACCAGTCCTTTCCCTATTGGACTGCCCTGGTTCTTAGACCTAGGAGTAGAGAATTTGGGTCCTCCCTCCCACTGATCTTTGCTTTGCTTCAAGAGACGTTGAATTGGCCTTCTTCCACTTCAGAGGGGTTGTTCCTCCCCATGGCGAAGCAGGCTGCTAGCTATTTCTACTCTTGGATCCTCGGGTTGTCCAGCTGCTCCTAAAGTCCCTGTCTTCGTCTTTCTGCCAGCTCTGTGTCCTGGAGGGAGTTACTCAGCCTGTCTAAGTCTTTGCTTCTTCATCTATGGGATAGGGAGGGCAGCTGGGCATGATGATATGGACTTGTAATCTCGGGATTGGAGATGCAGAGGAGGATCAGCAGTTTGAGGCCTGCCTAGGCTACATGAAACACTGTTTCAGACAATAATGAATGAATGAATGAATGTGAGTGAATGAACGAGTGAAATAGACATAGCTATAGTTGTTGTGTGTAGCTTTATGCTACTGCCTTTTCTTTGGGATTGGCCGTACTACCAGCCCCTTCCCAGCTTCCCCTTTGCTCTACCTGCCTTTGCTCTGGGAAGTGGGCAGTGCTCCCAGCCCCCATCTGGCCTCCCTGGAATCCTTGGACAAAATGCACACACACACACACACACACACACACACACACACACAGTTTGTTCCTTTACAACTTGCCTTCTTTGCACAATTTATCTCCTGCCTGGAAAAGTGTGCCCTACCAATTTATTATCTCCGTCTCTCCACCTAGCCTAAACTTCAGTGGCTAGTCCCACCTAGCCCCTGTCAAACATCCCTGGCCACCTGACTGTAGTGGTGGCCACAGGCCCCTGCTCTCCTGAGACCTCCCATGGATGCTGCATTCTTCTCCCTCCAAAGCGTGGTAGAAACTCCTCTCTCCTTCCTTGTGTCTGCCTTTTCCTCCTGGCACCACGAAGTCCCGCCTGTACCTTCCACCCAGCAATTGACCCCCAGCTTTCTTTACTGACAAATCAAGAATCAGTTGCGGAACAGGACCTTAGCCTCAGCACCGCCCCCTTCAATAGTTCCATGACTATCCATGACTTTTCACGACTATCAAATGGGCTAAGACATAAAGTACTATTGTGCACTAAGTTGAGAGTAAGAATGCCAGCTCTCCACTAGACCAGGGCTTCTCCAACTAGAGAATGTGCATAAATTGCAAGAGTGATTCATGACTTGCACGAGGATCAGGCAGCAGCCGGACAGATTCCTTGACTCTGTGGATGACTGCTAGACCTCATCTCAGATTTTGAAGAGAAAAACAGTGTATCTTTTTTCAGTGTGAAATTTCATTTTCCAGATGAGGTCTCTAGTCCAGGGTAGTAGAACTATCACCTCCCAAAGTATAGCTGTTGTACTGTGTGTGCATGCATGTGTGTGTGTGTGTGTGTGTGTGTGTGTGCGTGTGTGTGTGCATGTGAGTGTGTGTGTGTGTGTGTGTGTGTGTAGGGGGTATTCGTGCATGAGTGTATTCACCTTCACAGGCATGTGGGTAGACATGCACATGTTTGCATCATAGGTATGTCGAGGTCCCAAGTTGACACTAGACATCTGTCCAAATTGCTATCCACATTATTTTATAGAGGGTCTCTCTGAGCTCAGAGCCTACCATACTTATTTTAATGAAGTTTAGAGTGTATTGTTTAAAAGACTAATTATTGATATTAAGGTAATTGTTATTCCTTTTCTTGGAATAGTTGGAAGTAGTCACTATAAGCAAATTGTTCTACAGTTTGCATGTCTTGATGGATCCAAAAGTCTCTAGAGGAAGAGAGAGCTTACTGCTTTTCCTGGTTAATCTTGACTGTCAACTAGTCATCTGAAAGGGGGAGTCTCAATGGAGGAATCCCCCCGCATGGACAGTGGAGGATTGCCTTGATTGTTAAATAATGTCGGAAGGTCCAGCTCACTGTAGGCAGCACTGTTCCTGGGGCAAGTGGTCCTGAGCTACCTAAAAAAAAGGCAAGTTAAGCATAAGCCAGAGAGCAATCCAGCATCAGTATTTCTCCACGGTTTCTGTTCCAACGCCCTTCCTCAGGTTTCTGACTTCCTGCCCTGACTTCCATAAGTGATGTATTGTAACCTGGAAGTGTGAGTCCAATAACCCTTTCTTTCCCAATTTGCTTTTAGCCATAGTGTTTCATCATAGCGACAGACTCAAACTAGAACGCCATTTATTTCCTTCTTCAGGACCTGGAACGAACCAAGTGACAAGCCAGAGCAGATTGGACCTCAGGGTCCTGAAGGGTGGTACACCTTCTCAGGGATGGCCTATCTGAGTGGCCAGTGGGTGAACCAGCCTTTGACATCTGGACCGTAGGGGTTCTGGTGTCCCATGAGGTCCTGCAGCATGCTTGCTTGGGAAGGAAAACAATTTGCAGAAGGGAAATTCCTGCGAATGGAGAGGCTGAGCCCTCCAGCCCAGGTTGGGACAGGGGCCCTACAGCAGGGGTTTTGCTATCTACCAGCTTTTCAGATCACCAAGCTGCCTTGTTCCAGTGCTGGCCCTAGATGCTAAGTTGTT
This sequence comes from Montemys delectorum, assembly GCA_019843815.1. Lineage (NCBI taxonomy): Eukaryota > Metazoa > Chordata > Mammalia > Rodentia > Muridae > Montemys > Montemys delectorum. Next base: position 56,681 of record JADRCD010227639.1, read on the forward strand.
TCTGGGGCCACAGGGCTGCTTCAGCTGCACTGGCCCTCCGTTCCAAAGGCAGCTAAATCACAGCCTCAGGAGAGGATGGAGGTCTGGCTCAGGCCCTGGCCTACTGGCTCAGCCACTTGCTGGAGGGTTTCTTGGTCTTTGTTTCCTCGGGTGGTAGTGCCTACGTCTGATATCCAGGACAGAGTTCAAAACAGATCCTATTGATGTCCATATTTGAACCCTTCCTCATGCGCTGTGTGACTTCACTGCTAAAAAGAAATCTAAAGCTGGGTGTTACGTGAAGGCCCACCTTCCAGCCACTCAGGAGGCTGAGGCAGAAGAACTGTGAGCTCAGGGCCAGCCTGGGAAAGTGACAGCAAGCATTTTAGAAGCAGGAGTCTCGGCCATGTCCACTCTACCCTTGAGTCTGGAAAGCAGTGGAGGGGTCCTGCCAATGCAGAGATCATCCACCTGATCTTGACTATGAGCAAGTAGCTGGCCTCAGGCTATCACCCTGCCAAACTAGAAACAGGTGGAGGCTAGCCCCAAATGGCCACTTGAAGAACCAGGCCCTAGTGATGGCCACTTGCCTGGGAGTGGAATCTAGGCTTGAAGTGTTTGTCTCCATATTGGGGTGCTGGCTTCCATGAGTGGTCTTCTGTCTTGTTTTCATTCTTGGACAGCAACTTGGCTGCTGCAAAGTACCCGGCTGCTGGAGGCTGGCCACATCACCAGCATCACTGGCCTGTGTTTTGAATAGGAGCCAGAGCTAGATGCCGGCAGAGGCCAGCTGGTGCCTGTCCCTGGCCTAACGTCAGTGAAGACTGTTGGAGGCCCAGTGCTTTGCCTCTGCTGCCCTGACTTAAGATGCCCCGTCCCCAGTCTCTGCCTCTATCTAGCACCTCACTGATGATGGCTTCCTCAACACAGAGAAAGTTCAGTCTGCATGAAGGAAGAAGGGCCATTGTCTCCATTGCCAGCTGTGTGTATGTGCGCATGTACATGTGCGTGCTAGGCTTGGGAGTCTGAAGGGCTTCTGGCATAGGGAGAGAGTGAAGCAGGAGACTGGGCATCCCAGAGCAGAGGGCTGAGCGGGAATGCCATATGTCAGGATGGCTTCTCTGGAAGTCTGCAGGAAGGAGTCAGGAAGTGACAAGAGGAGGGAGGAAGCATGTGTGCAGAGGTAAGGAAGATGGACCACCGAGGTGGGGGTGACTGCTCAAGGAAGGGCAGAAAGTGGTGGGCGGCATGTCCCCAAGTCAGTTACCCTAGACGGTGCCAGTTGTTTTTGTGTTCCTTGCCTTAGTCATAACACTCTTCTCTCTTGAAGGTGTTCCACTTAAGATGCTATAATCCCAGGGACACCGTCATAGCTGGGGTGAGGGTAAAGGCCTGCATGTTGAACGCTTGGTCCCTAGGACAGCATAGCCAGGGTTCACGAGCAGGAGTCTGAGCCTCACCACAGCCTGGGCTCTCTAGCAGAAGTGTCCATTCACCAAGTTCATACTCAAGAACTGCTCAATCAGGTACTCCCCCCCCCCAAAAAAAAATCACAAAAAGATTAATGTTTTAAGAAAGTTTATGACTGTGTGACATGCATTTGTGGCTACCCTTGGCTGAATGTGGTCAGTGGGCAGCACGTTGGATATGCTTACAAGCTATGAGCCTGAATACATTTTTTTCCCTTTGTACTTGTTATTTGTGACTGTAATGGGAATGTTATTGTGGGACAGTCATGGTAAACAGTAAACTTGGGAGTTCTAGGGACATGCATTCTGGGCCTGGCAGAGTGTGTTGGTGGTGAGAGGAAGGTACACTAACTAGGACTTGGCAGCCGCGGTGGAAAACAAGCTCAAAGAGGTGTAAGAAGGAAGCGATTTAGCAGTTCACGTCATTGAAGTGTGTAAGGGGACCCAGCTTCAGCCATGGTTTGATCTAGGGGCTCAGATGGTGGTGTAACCTGTTTTTTTCTTGCTTCACTGAACCCTGTTCTCCTGGGTTCACATCTTACTCAGCTAGGATCTTCCTGTAAGGAAGGAAATGCTTCCAGTCATTGCAAATTCCAAGCCTCATTATCACAGATGTCCTGAGAATGTACTGGGTCTCCTTGGCCTGGCTTGAAACACTGCACAGTTCCCATTGGTTAGGTCACGTCCTGTGCCTGTCCTCATGGTTAGGGGAGAAGTCAGCCCTGACCTACAGGTGAATGAGAGTAGTGGGGAGCAGGATTTCCTTGTTACATAGGAATTCCAGATAGAAGACAAAGAAGTTTTGTTTTAAATCTGTTCCAAATCTTGTACAAGCGAGCCTCACACTAAGCAGTTATGTGTTGAGTCTGAGCTGCCCAGGAAAGACATCCAAAGATGATCAGTAACTCTGGAGGGGATAGATACGGACACCGGGAGGGGCCAGACAGGAGCTTCTCACTCACAGATTCTGTAGCACATACAGTCAGAAGGAGGGACCAAAATACCCTTCAGTCTTGGGGGTCCCCCAGAGAGTGATCTGAAGTTCACCCTAGGGTTGTAGATGGATGCTTGGGGAGAGAGAGAGGAGCTCTGGGAATGATATGCTCAGGAAGGCCTGGGTATGTTGGAATGAGACTCCCTAAAGATGAAGGGTGGAAATGTTCCTTCTCTCTGCCTGCAGAGACTGAGTCCTGGTGTGAGATCTTGCCCTTCATTGGCTAGACTGTCATTGATATGACTTCTGCGTCTGGACCTATGCTCTGTCTGGCTTATACAGGATCGAGCAGCTGACCTTCCAGTGACTTCTTGAACCCAGGCTATTCTTCTGGGTTTGGGGTTTTCTGGAATGTTAACAGTAAAAGCTGGTGTGTGGTGGTGACTGTGCCCTCCTCTTCCCTGGCATGCTCCGCTGGTCTCCTGACACTTGGATTCAGAGTCCTCAGCATCTAATGGCTACCTAAGTGTATGCAGCCAAGAGCAAGAAGCAGGTGGGGTGTTCAGGACCCCCAGGTGGCTGAGGGCATGGAAGAGTTCTACACTGTGTGGTGGCTAAAGACCCTGTCACCTTGAGCTTTGCACCCTTCCAACTGACTTCTGTAAAACCCAACCTACCACATAGGTACCGTTTCTGGGACAGTACCTTGGCTTTTCTCTGCCTGCTGGCGATAAACATCAGGCAACCCACATGCCAGCTGTCACAGCCTCAGAGAGCATTTTTGGTGCCATCTCTGTAACCTTGATGTATGGGAACATGTGGATAATTTTAGCAGAGACAATCACGTTCTTTGGGCTCTTGGGCCAGTGCTTTCTTCTTGGGAGAAAATGCAAGGAATGTTTTCTTAGTCTGTAAATAGAGAGCTGCCTTGGTTGCTCAGCACGTGCCCGCTGTGTGCCTCCTGTCAGGCCTGGTGTAGAATTACACATGGCAGTGAGCCCCGGATAAGGATAAGGAAGGGAGGGAGTGTTTGTCATGGGAGGGGGTGCAGTTTTAAATGGATTTAATAGTAAAGCCCTGAAGGAGAGAGGGGCTTTCTGGAGAAAGAACAGACCCCGCAGACGATGATGCTGTAGGTGTGGTGGCCAGAGTAAGCAATGTGCCGGACACTGGAAATAGCAAGACGGGGGTGGTGGGGAGGTCTGTCTAACACGACTGCAGGAGACAGTGAATGGGAAGCAGTGGGAGGCGTGCAGTGGGGAGTACACATCATAAAGTAGTAGTGGGGAGCAAAGTGCAGAAAATGATTGTGTTGTCTTGGTGCCGAATCAGCTCTGGGACACACCAGGGACACAAAGGAAGTGAGAGCACAGGGTGTCAGCCTGTGGCATGAGGGTGGCGCCAACAGTAAGTTGATGGACAGAAGGAAAGCTTGCAGAAGCATCAGCTTGCTCTTGTGGTCTGGCCCTAGCAGCAGTGGAGAAATGACAGACAGATACACACACAGGAAGGAAGAGAAGACTTGGGAAGATGGCCTTGGAGAAGCCATGGCTTGGTTTGGGATGCATGAAGCTCAATGTGAATCTGACAAGCTGCATCTTTGTTTTAAAAATAAACCTTTAAAAATTCAATATTTCAGTTTAAAGACAGTGCATGTTCAGAGAGTGGGGAGAGGGCATACCGACTCTCACAGTACAGGACGTGGAGACTGCTGGAGGAGGCACTGGTGCTCCGTCTGCTCGGTCCACACTGGCACTTCTAAGCTGCCCACTCAGCCCTTAGCAGGAAGGGCTTCAGACTGGGACACATTTGTGCTCCCCGGCAGCTAGTCGCCTCACCTGTGTGTAAGGTTGAGTAGGCTCTGAGACTCAGACAAGTCCTCAGGGAGCCCAGAGCTGAAACTCTTGATTCTGCCCAAATGGATGGCTAGGACAATAAGAAGAATGCCCTCTACCAGTGCAGGGAGCCATGAGTCTGCCCTCATGAAGGGCAGAGGGCTCCAAGAAGCACAGCCTAGGTGGGAGAGTGACAAGCCTGCCTGCCTTCTCTTCTCTTCTCTTCTCTTCTCTTCTCTTCTCTTCTCTTCTCTTCTCTTCTCTTCTCTTTCTGTATTTGTTTTCTTTTTGGAGACATGGTCTCTCTGCATAGGCCTGGCTGTCCTGGAACTCACTATGTAGACCAGGCCAGCATCAAACTCAGAGATCCGACTGTCTCTGCCTCCTGAGTGCTGAGATAAAAGGTGGGCACCACTGACAAGCTTTTCAATGCTGGATTGTAGACCAGGATGGATTGTAAAATGGGTGGCTGCAGAGGGAGGTCTGGGGTGTTGGAAGCAAGACCAGCAGGAAGTGACCTCTGTAGGCTCAATCCCAGAGCCCTTTCAAGCTGAACAGTCTCCCCCCCCTTCTGTGTATGTCTGTCTGCCTGTCTGTCTGTTTCTTTGTGTCTGTTTGTCTATACAGATAAGAATATCCCAGAGTCTGACCAATACATCTGTTTGCCTGTCATCTCCAGATGTTGTTGCACTTCGTAAGGGCAGAAAGAAAAGTTCTTGCTTAATGTGTGCAATTGTTTAACAAAGCCAGAAGCTTAGTGCCTCACTTCTGAGGCTGAGTGAAGAACCCTGGCTTCTGACACACACACACACACACACACACACACACACAAACACACACACACACACACACACACACACACACACACACACACACACCAGCTCCTGGCCTCACTGTCTTAGGCCAGAGCACATATCCTTCCCTCAGCAAGGTGGCTTGGGGGCTGCAGAGGCACTGTGATCAGGTTAACAGATGACAGCACGCCTGCCACGAGTGGCCTGGCTCACAGTCACTCCACCCAGCGAGGCACATGGGCTATATCCTGGCAGCAGACTGGAGTTCACCAGAGCAGTCTTCACCACGGCTGCCGAGTGGTCAGAGGTGTTCAAGTGCTCTTGGCCGTTTCTGTCATCCAGTCTCAGCTATGTAGCAGCAGTGGCTGGGCAGGTGAGCAATGTGACAGGCAGCTACCTGGCAGGGAAACCTAGGAGGTAGGAAAGGCAGCAGCCTGACCATGTG